>JALCCG010000073.1:55699-84567 GCA_023212695.1 Sporisorium sorghi | reverse complement strand
GAGGCGATCGAGCACGTCATCCGCTTCTGCCAGGCTAGCATCGACGCCGTTGGCACCTACGCAGATGACCGACCGGGCAAGATCGTCTTGGGCGATGTTGGGGCAGACACACCAAAAGCATCTGGACCCAAGGAAGTGTGGTTCAAGATCTTCCGCTGCCAGCTCGCGCTCGACGACTTCGAAGCGGCATACGCCACGGTCATGGCGACGCCGTACGAGGGCGTGCGCAAGGACTGTCTGCGCCACCTCGTCAGCGTCATGTGCGAAGAGGGCCACATCCAGCCCTTGCTGCACTTCACGTTCCCAGGCCTGCAGAGTGAGGTGGAGAAGACGCTCTCGTTCAAGGCGCGCAACTCGGACCCGCTGTCGGTTCCGAACTACTACGCGGTGCTGTACTCGTATCACGTGTTCCGTGGAGATCTCAAGTCGGCGGGGGCGGTGATGTACCAGCATGCGGAGCGGCTGGGTGAGCTGCATCGGTCCGGGCCGGTGGGGAGTGAGGGTGTGGATGCGCTGGAGCGGTTTATGGTGGTGGCGGTGGAGCAGGCGCAGAGCTACCTGGCGTCGATCAATGCGCTCACGATGCTGCAGTACGAGAATGCGTGGTTCGCGCACGCTGCGGATGCGGGGCACTCCAATGCGGCCAATGGAAGCGAGTCGCTGTTCGAGCCGCCATCGACGTCGGTGCGCGCCGGTGCAGCGGCGGGGGGCAAGCAGACGAGCAGCCTGACGCGCTACATCCCCGCGTCGGCGTACAGCCAGCGCGTGCGCGAGATCCGCGTGGTATCGGTCGACGACGTGCGCCGCGAGTACGCGCTTGCGCTTGCCCGTCTCGAGCTGGTCAAGCGCTATCCGGACCTGGCGTACTCGACGACGGTGCTGCGGCCGTCTGATGCGGTACTGCTCTTCGTCAACAGCGACGCGTTCGATGCGGCGTTCAACATGGCGTGGAGCCTGCGTGTCGATATGACGCCGATCTTTGCGGCGCTGACGGTGAAAGCGGTGGCGCTGGCGCGGGCCAAGCTGGAGCGCGATGCTTTCAAGCGCGGTAGTAAAGCCGCCAATGGGTCTGTGGGCGCTGAAGAGGAGGTGCATCCGGAGATCGCAGCACTCGAAGATGCGGACGCGGACGCCCTCGAGCCGGAAGCGCTGTTCCTGACGCTGTCGGAGACGTCGGCGGGCTGGACGAGTTGCGCTGCCGAGCGCGCGTGGCGCTTCCTCCGCCACCATCTCGAGATGCACGACTCGCCCGACGACGGGCGGTACTACCGCGTGGTGCTCTCACGCATCGCTGCGCTCGACCCCACAGTCACCCCCAAATGGCTGACGGAATGGTTCACACACACGCACAACACCGACGTGCTGCTGCGCATCTGGATCCAGCACAGCCTCATCATCGAAGCCGCGCAGTTCGCCACCACGTGGCTGCAAGATGCTACGTCGCAGGTCGGTGGGGTGACGCGCGCCAACGAGCTGTGCGTGTCGAATCATGTGATTGATACGCTGTTGGTGAACCTGGATGGGGAGAGGGGCACGGTGGGGGCGTCGAAGAGGGAGCAGGCCAAGAAGGTGGCGGCGGCGCTAGGGGAGGCGAGGAGGAGGTATGCCGAGGCGCTGCGAGTGAGGGGGAGGTCGCTGAAGAGGCAGGTGGAGCAGGATGCGTTTAGGCTCGAGAAACGGCGCGAGCAGCAGGGGCAGCAGCAGCAGCAGCAGCAGGTAGGTGGTCTGCGCGCTTTCTAAGCTCAATCAATGTAACAGATTGCAGTGGTGTTCATGGTGATATGGTACGACAGAAGCCATGGTCTTCATTGATACAGTGTGACATGATGCAATTCGTCTTCACTGGCATGATGTGAAGCAAAGCATGTGAGGTAGGGTAGGAGTGGTTGGCGGAGCGTATCGATGAGAGGAGATCGCCGATCTACGCTGGACTAGAGGTCGATGGTGAAGGGATGCACTGAGCGAAACAGAAGGCTTTGCCTTCCCGCGCGAGCCGCCGACGCAAACCAACCCATCGTCGGCCGTAAAAGCGCCAAATAGACCTCGGTTCATTTCTCACGGCGGGGCGGGGGTCTTCCTCATGTGAGCATGTTGGGGGGGGGGCCGACACGAACATCGCACACGGTGCGTCAAGTAGGACTGTGAGGCAGCCACAGCAAGGCTCACGGAAAACACGGAAAGCCTCGCAATCCAAGCTTAGAACTCCGCGAGCCTCCTTAGCGAAGCAGGCGGTTTCGCTGCAACTGCTGCCCGGCTGTCGAAAAATTGTGTGTTGCTGTGCTGTGCAGAGGCGAAATTTCCTCTGCAGGTCTCCGTCAAATCCGTCTCTCGAGGTGGAAAACGACGCCGGTGGAATGAAGTGTGGAGAAGGCGTGAGAGCGCCTGCACAAGACAAGTGAGGTCGTACCAAGCCGACCCGACGCTGACCGAAGCACGCCTACGCTTGCCGTGAACTCCAGATTGACCGGTCGCCTTGACAACACCCTGACCCGCCCACCCACCAAACAGCACACGAAGCTCGCACCTGGCAGGACAGGGACAAAAAAAAAAAAAAAAAAAAAAAAGTATAAGTTTGTCGCTCTCTCCCGCTGGGGTTGTACCAGTTCCTCTTCAACAGTCCTTATCTCCTCTCTCTCTCTCTCTGCCTTGCCATCAGCATCTTCCTATCACAAGGCTTGTAGACAAAGTCTCCTCCGCCATCGGAAGCTTCTAGACACTGCAACAGTAAGGAGACCGCTCCACACCTCGCACATCGCAGATCGCCCTCCGATCTCTTTTCGAGAAGGCTCGCTCGTACGACACCACCATGCCGACACAGCAATTCTCAGCACCAGGTCAGGTGGTCGAAGAGGCCAAGGCCGGCGGCCACCACGCACACGGCACGCACAACTACCCGGACCCGCTCACGCACATCGACCGCACCTCGTGGGACGTGACCATCGTCGGCGCTGGGCCCGCAGGTCTCATGCTCGCCTCCTCGCTCGCACGCTTTGGCGGGTTTGACGTGCTCGTGGTCGACGAGCGTTCTGAACCCACCACTGCTGGGCGTGCGGATGGGATTCAGCCGCGCACGATCGAGGTGCTGCGCAACATGGAGCCGCTCGGCACGGAGTTCTTTGACCGCAGTGCGCCGTCGTACGAGCGTACGTTTTGGGATCCGCGCTCGGATGGGCAGCGCGGGATCGAGCGGACGCGCCGCGTGCAGTCGTTCCCGACGGATATGGAGATCCAGGATAACTGCACGCTCGGGCTGCAGCAGGGGCTTATCGAGGGCGGGTTCTTGAGGGACATGGAGCGCCATGGACAGCGTGTCACGCGTCCCTGGGCGTATCAGAACTTCGAGATGACCGACGATGCCAGCTACCCCGTCAAGGTGACACTCGAGAAGATGAAGCCTGTCGTCGAGTCGACCAACCAGGGCGGCGCGCCCATCAGCGTCATCAAGCCCACGGGCGAGACAAAGACGATCCGCACAAAGTACCTCGTCGGCTGCGACGGCGGCCGGTCGCGGCTGCGCAAGACGCTCGAGGAGCGCCACGAGTTTACGTTCAACGGAGACTGGGTCGACACGCTCTGGGCGGCGCTCGACTGCGTCGTCGAGACCAACTTCCCGGATGTACGCAAGATCGCGGCGATCCACTCCAAGAACCACGGCGCGCTGTACATCTTCCCACGCGAGAATAACGAGAAGGGTGAACCCATCATCAGGTGCTACACGCAGGTCAACCGGCTTGAGGGCGAGAAGAGCAAGGAGTCGGCGCTCGATGCGCGCGACAAGGTGACGGCGGACATGGTGATGAAGGCGATCCAGGAGATTGCGTACCCGTACAAGTTTGACTTCAAGACGGTCGAGTGGTTTACGTGCTATCCGATCGGGCAGCGGTTGATTTCGAGGTACTCGCTGCCTGCGGGCAAGACGGCCAGCGGGGCGACCTTCCCCGGTCACCGCGTGCTGCTTGCGGGTGATGCGTGCCATACGCATTCGCCCAAGGCGGGGCAGGGGATGAACACGGCCATCATCGACTCGCAGGCGTTGGCGTGGCGCATCAACCTGGTCGAGAAGGGCTTGGCTGATCCCGAGATCCTGTTGGCCACGTACCACGACGAGCGACATGCGACGGGCAAGCAGCTGATCGAGTTCGACTCGGAGTACTCGGCGCTCTTCTCGGGCGAGGTGCCCAAGAACACGCCCGAGGTGGCCACGATGAGCGATGCCGAAAAGCGCGAGCACTTCATCAACATCCAGCGACGGAACGCGGCGTTTACGACGGGTGCCGGTGTGGTGTATGCGGACAACGTGCTCAACTACCGCGACCCTGCGCAGAAGCTGGGTGTGGCCAAGATCACGGACAAGCTGGAGCCTGGTCGTAGGCTGCAGCCGGCGTGGGCGACGCGGTGGTCCAACTCGAAGCCGGTGCGCATGATCCACGAGATCCAGTTCACTGCGCCTGGTGGGTTTAGGCTGTACGTGTGTGCGGGCGACCTCAACAAGAACATGCGACACCTCGAGGCGTTTGCCAACCACCTTGCGTCGCCGCACTCGTTTGTCAACCGCTTCCGTGCGCTGCCGCGAGCGATGCAGCTGGAGCACAAGGCGTACCACCAGATTCCGGACTGTCTCAACACAGGGTTGGGCGAAGGATTTTCCTCGGAAGTGAACCCGTTCTTCCACCTGCTGCTGATCGTGCGCTCGCAGCGTTTCGACGTCGAGATCGAGCAGATCGCGCACCTGGGCGCGCTGAGGAGCATGCTCTACTGCGACGATATCGAGGCCGGGCATGGCGCGTTCAAGGTGACGTTGGATGACCAGTTTGTCGGTGGGCTGCATGACAAGTGGGGACTGCCCAATGGCGGTATTGTGGTCGTCAGGCCGGATGGGTATGTTGGGGCTGTGGTGCCGATTGATCAGGGGCAGATTGGGTTTGAGGCGATCGAGAAGTACTTTGATGGGTTCTTGAAGAGTGGTCCGCTGCAGCAGAGTCGGTTGTAGGTGGTGTAGAAGATGGTACGAGAAATTGCACGACGTGAACGCTAGACGCCAAGATGGGTGGTGTGAGAGATGGAGAGCTTTGATGAGGGTGGTGTGTGTGATGAGAGAGAGTGAGAGTGACAGGGAGCGAAAGAGTGAAAGCGACAGTGACGGTGACAGACAGAGGCGCTCGTCGAAGCCTTGGATGCAATCACAGCGCATCGAGGTCATCTGACAGCCTTCGCCTATGCACGCCTCGGCGCTCCTGCTAATATCGCATCCTCTCTGTCGCAACCCGCCCCATCTCAATCGCACAGCACAAACGACCAGAAGCAACTGTAAAACATAAAGCGGTACAATTACACTAAACGACGAACACGACGATACGAGAAACCATCAAAGATGCTGCTACATATGGAAGCGAGGAGGAGGAGTAGAGGCGCGATAACAACGTTTTGCTGAGAGCTGAAGAGGAGGAGGGACGGGTATGATTAGAAAGGAAAAAAGAGAAAAAAAAAAAAAAAAGAAAAAAAAAAAAAAAAAGGGAGAGCAGATGAATCGGGGGACGGTAAAAATGTTCAGAGCATGCTGGCAATGCTCATGCTCGAACGCGGTGTTGCCGGAGCGTCGGTTTCCGAGTCGACTGTCACTTCCTTGATCGACTTGATCTGCAGATGCGCAGGTCGAGCTGCTGCGGCCGATTGGACATCGCTTGAGGTGGACAACCCCTCGTCTCTGTCCATCTTGAGCGACGCTTTCGAGTCTTCGTCTTCGTCGATGCCCGCTTCGGCTGCAGGTTGCGAGCGTGCAAAGGATGGCGTGGATCGCAACGGTGCTGGCGCTGCTGCTGCTGGCGCTGACACTGCCGTGGGATCAGTGGCGCTTCGGGCAACTTTAGCCCACGAAAAGTCGCCAAAGGTCGTGCGGAACTGCGGGTTAGGTTGACTCAAACGCTTGACGGGCAGTTCCTTTGCTTGCTTGGCCAGCGCCTCCAGCCCCGAGCACGAGCGCTGGCGATGCTCGATCAGCTCGGCAAAGTTGGAGAGCACGTTGGCCAAACCACTCGACGAGCCGCGATGCGATGACGAGAAGGAGCCGTTGGGGACCGAGTGCGAAGTCCTTGCTGCGGGTGCGCCGGGCAACTCGCCGAACGGCGAAGTGCCTCTGGACACGATGCGCGACTCGGGCGCCGAATGCTGCTGTGGCGATGTCGGGCCTCCTCTAGCCTTGTCGTCGTGGGCGTCCACGGGAAGCGGGCTGAGGCTTGGGTTGGGGTTGAAGAGTGGATCGATGCGGACCGAGCTTCGACGACGCTCCAACTCGAGCGCCTTTTGTGCCCACTCCTTTTCGAAGCGGTAGAAACGGCTGTAGGTGTGAGCAGCCTCTTTGGCGCGGTCAAAGATCGCTTGACTCGATCCACCTGGAGGCGACGGGGAGTCGCGCAGAGGCTCAGCGAGCACCTTGCTAGACGACGCCGCAGCTGGCTCGGCCGAGTCGGTGCTGTTGGTGAGCGTGATGGCAGGCGTGCTGGTGGGCGAGGGCGGCGCGGACATCTGCTGCGACGCCTTGGCTTGGTCCTTGACGGCTCGGATGGATGAAGGCGTGGCGTCCTGCGCCAGCGAGGTACGATCGTCCGAGACGTGAGCAGCGTTGAACGGCGCAGCCGAAAGCGGGCTCTTTGGTGTGGTAGGAGTTTGAGGTACCGCCAGCGTCGAGGCGTGCGCTTTGGTGGGCGACAAAGGCGCGGGTGTTCCAGCAGACGGAGTGGAAGCAGCTGACGACTGGGGAGTGAGGCCCAAATGGTTGGCGAGCACAGTGGCGATGGCGACATTTTGGGAAGCGGTTTCGATGTGACGCGACATGTCGTGGCTCATGCTGGTGACGCTGGCTTTGCGTGCCTGTTCGATGAGCATGCCGAGGTGCTCGACGCGCTGACGCTTCTGCTCTTGCTCTGGATGGAGCGACATGCGGCGTTGCCCCGCCTGGCTCTGCAAGACGGCGGCTGCGGCTGCGGTGGCGAGGTTGATGATGCTGGCTCTACGCGCTGGATCGGTGGGGAGGTGAATCTCGGAGGCAGAGGAGGGCGACGAGGAGTCTGTATCTGGCTCATATTTGCGCTTTGCGCCATGAGCTTCGCCGAGGGCGGGCGAGCGCGAGCCTTTTGGTGACGACATCATGCGCGCTTGGTTTTCCGAGACGTGGGAGAGGTTGGAGAGAAGCTGGTTGATAGAGAGCTTGGTGTTTGCGCCAGAAGCGCATGGATCCGAGGTGGAAGAGGAGGATGCCGAGGCGGAGGAGAGGTCGACTCGGGAGCCTCGACGTGACGAAGGAGCACTTCCCGCGGGAAGGTCAACCCAAGATCCTCGACGTGAAACGGCTGGCGAAGATGGCGTCAAGGAAGCTCTGCGGGTTGCGACGGACATGACGCTGTTGGCGACAAAGCGACAACGAATGCTGCGTCGGTAGGGTTTGTCGTTGGTGCTGCTGCTGCTGCTGCTGCTGCTGCTGCTGCTGCTGCTGCTGCTGCTGCTGCTGCAAGAAGATGAAGCTGCAGCGCGCTGCAAGCCACAACAGCTCTTGTCAATCGGCACGGATCAAGAAAGGTAAATGAAACAAGGGAAGCGGAGGGGAATAGAGCTCGTATCGAGACGAAATAAAAGGATCAATGCGCGGTTGGAGGATATGGTCGGGAGTACTCGAAGATGCGTGGCGCGGCGTGCGGATGAAAGCGCACCAAGTGGTTTACCACATTGAACGCGATTAGATCGAGTGCGAATGTGAAGAAGCGGATGTTGATGCAGATACGAATCAAGACTGCGATGTGGTAGCGGCGGGCGAGTGAGTCGGATGCGAGTCGAACGAATGTCGGCAATTGAAGAAGGCGAGATATTGTGACAAGAGACAAACGTTGGATGATGGTGGTTGATGGGAGAGATAGAGGGCGAGATGGTGACGACAAGGAAAAGTGGTGATGAGAAGGTGAGGGGAAGAGACCAACCAAGGGCTGCGAGATACGCGCTGGAATGAGGAGGAGGAGGAGGAGGAGGAGGAGGAGAAGGAGACGGGAGCAGGAGAGGCAAGGAGGTTGAAGCGGGAGAGCTTTCTGAGTCAAGAGGCGTCAAAGGGAGAGAGAGAGAGAGAGAGCGAAAGAGAGAACTTGTTACTCTGTCTCGGTGCAAGCTCGAGACAGAGGAGCCGACTGCGTTCAAAGTTGGAAAAAGAAAAGAAAAAGAGAGAGGGGAAAGAGCTCACAGCAAAGCAACCGAGTGTGGCCAGACCGTGCCATTACGAGCGCCAGGGGAAGCGCGGCATCTGATGAGCCGGTCCCAGTTGCTCGAGGCACAGGCGGCGGGGTAGAGCAGAGGCAGTTCTAGAGTCGAGTCGAGAGCGGACTGCATTCAGTCGGGACACAGCCAAGAAACAGGGAAAATCCAGCAGAGCCGAAAATCCTCTCAGACAAAAGAAAAGAAAAATAAAAATTAAAGAAATAAACAAAAAAAGGCTTGGATCTCGACCACGCTCAACTCGGTCGCTCGCTTGCACCTCTGCTCAGTGTCGATGTGAGGGGAAGAAATGGCGTCGGTCCCGCCATGAGAATGTCAGAATGCTCTTCTGCAAGAGAAAAAGTGGGCAGCAATCCTCTCACTCTCTCAGATCAAGTCGTGGGCAGAGGAGGATGGTCTCAGAAGCAAGCGTCGAGTGAGATCTCTGCCAGATGGAGGCACAAGCAGAGGGCATAAACGAGCACATGAATTTCTTTTGTGTCTAGGTCGGCGGTCTAGGTCCGGTCGCAGAGCCAGAGACACGCTAAGAATCAGGATTTTGGCTTGCGAGTGGTCGATCGGGATAGGAATTGAACATCTGGCAGCTGAGCGCTGCATTGCCGGTGAAAATTGGCAGCAGCAGCAGCAGCAGTAGCACTGAAGCACTCTCACTACTCTCGCTTCGTCCGAGCAGCCGGTTTTTTTTTTTTTTTTTTTTTTTTTCTCCCTTTCATTTTCATTTTCATCGAGAGAGCGCTGCGTTGAACAAGGTGAAACATGTCTGCACATGCGGGCAGATCACCTGCACCCGTAGCATGTCTTCACGAGCAGATGCGGACGGCGGTAAGCTTCAGGAATATATATATATATATATATATATAAAAGTCGTCGACAAACATCGCCAACCCGAAATCGGACTTTCCCTTCACTTGCGGTTGCGGCTTGGTTCGAGGCTCCGCAGAAACCCTGTGCCCTGTTTGTTTCGCTGCCAAACTGCCACGCGTCAAGTGCAGCAGAATCCCCTTCGAGGATCGAAAATATGCTTCCAGGAAAACTCCGCTCGACCTCGGTTCCACTGAAACGGGCGAGTGGACTTGGACAAGGGGTGCAAGGCAATGACGCTGCTGAGGAGGTGAACCCTGTTGAGGGTTTTTTTCAAACGGCGCTTGGACACTGGCCAAAACCCGCGCTTCTCTCGCTCATCGAGGCTGTCAATGAGAACAAGGCCGAGTTTGCGAGATTGCTCACCACCATCAATCTGTACGAAAGCCCCGCTAGCGTGGTATCTTGTTCTCAGCAACATCTGCTGTTGTTCCTCCTGCATTCGGATAGCCTCGCATGAACAGCACACAGCAAAACAATCTGGAGCCAATAATATCCTTCCGTTGAATGGAGACATTGTAAATTTAAAATTAATTTACAAGCGCACGCCCGGCAAAGCGGAGTTTCAACGGGTCACCGAGACGGGTCTTTCGAATGACGCACCAACCACACACTGCTGAAGAGCTCGTCAGGGCAAGGAGGGCTGTTGCGTCATCATCCCTCCCTCTTGTCTTGCCGAGATGTCAAGGGCGCTTTCCGAGGCGTTGCAGACGTTTGGCTTCGACTGTCCCCCTACTCAGGGTCGATCAGAACGGCCTTCTCGGGCGAGCTGCGAGGTCTAACATTGGATGCCGGAAGAGAATCTAACATCCGGAACAATTTTTCGGCATTTGCTTTTTCCGTCGGCTTCCTCCATCTCCTCGGGCGATGTCCGGCCGCCTTCCCAATCCACCCAGCCTGAAGTGTCATTTGACAGCACGCAGAGGAGCTACGCAGTTCCGCGTGCACTAGGCGTCCTTGCGCAACCCCCGATCTTCGACCGCCGAATCATTGGCGAATGTACGATGGAGCAGCCTCGGTGCAGCGTCGTGGCCGCGACGGCAAATCGACAGGGTTCCAGACCGCGCTCAATTCCGTCGGATATCTCGGCGTGCTCCAGTTGCCGACAGCGACGGAAAAGCTTAAATTTCTCGACGGCGTCTCTGTGTCGACGCTCGGCTTTCTAGTGGAAGCAACGTCGAGCGTCGAGCCTGTTCTAGACTGAATCGACGTCGTCGGTGACTTCGGGTTGAATGCGAAGAGCGGGCGGCCGAGTACTGTCGATGAGAGGGCCAGAGGGTTCGAGACCGTGTGTGGCGAATGTGGGCTTCTTCATTGACGGTGATGCCCACGGCGCCATGTGTGCGTGCCTGATACGCTCCCATGAGACAGCTTCGAACAGTGCACACAGAACGACGCAGTACATGCACTCCCATCAGCAACGACATCGAACGTCGGGCGAGTTGCAAACAGAACTTGTTCATCACATGCCTCGGGCTGCAGCTACAGTTCGAGCTTAACCCCCAATCAAGCGAGCATCGCTCGGTGCGCTCGTCTCGCTTCACATGCTCGAGCGACGCTCGAATCAATCAAGTCGAACCCTTCACCCACGCATGACCGGCTGCAACGCCCATCCATCACCTAGCTCACACATGCACCCGCATCTGTTCGCTCTCTTAATTTGCATTGCAAAAGGGAGAGAGCATCTCAGCTGTACACAGCTTGAAGCGCCGCACTGCGTCCACCGGCTCCTCCCCTGCGGCCCTGTACTGCGCTCGTCGACGACGTAGGTGCAATGCCGCTGCTGCCGTCGCCGGCGTCGTCTCGAGCAGCGGCCTGGACCACCTCGAACTTGTCCGTCAGCTGTCCGAACAATGCCGAAAGAGCAGTTCGGTGTTCGAGAAAGAAAGAGCCAGAGATTCGGGTCAGCTTCGGTCCGCAAGCTCGGTCGTCGATGATACAAAATTTGCCCGCGAGCATTCCAGACCACATGCTCTCGACATCGAGTCCAGAAATGCAACGTTTTGAAACGGCGTTCGAATGTGCGTGCAACTCACCTCGTTCATGGTGTGCAGGCTCTCGGTTAGTACGGAGAGGTAGTTGGTCAGGAGGACGTCGTTGTGTTCCTGTAGCAGCGATTCAAACGCGCGTGGCAACAAAGGTTTGCGTGGTCAGCTTGTGGCTCCAATGCCATCGAGAAAGTATCGAGAAGTCTACGCCGATGCAGCAGCCCGATCAGATCGCAGATTGTAAACTGTCGTCCACGACAGGCACCACTCGAAACACTCACCCGTAGAAGCTCCTCCTGCAGCTCTGGCAACACCGACTGCGGCAAGTTGGCAGCGACGGTGTGGATCTGGCGCACCGCTTCGTGGTCCCATGCCGTCTGGCCGCCCTTCGCCGCTTCAAGGTAGGCGAGCACCTGTCGGATGCGGTCGTTGAGTTTGCTGATCGCGCTGTGTTGTGCTTGCATGCTCGCCAGCACTACTCAGAAGGGCAAGTCTCGTCAGCAACAGCCTCTCCAAGAGCTATTGAACGATATCGCGTCCAGGAACTTACTGGTGCTGTCGTGATCCCCGCCCGATTCGGCCCCAGCCTTGCTAGCGTGGTCCACAGCGATGCGCTCCGCCTCGCCCGTCTCGATCCTATACCCCGCAGGCACGAAAAAGTTAGCCGTCTCGCCCTGGACCAGCTCGACGACCGACTCGTAGACGCGGATGGGCAGGTCGCCATTCACCTCTGCCTCGCCGAACGACGACACGGTCTGGTGCAGCTGCACGAGCAGCGGCGTCTCGTTGTATGCGAGCAGTTGCTTGTGAATCTCGAGGTCCTGCGGCGTGGGGATGTGGCCGATGGTGTACCAGCCGAGCAGGTCGAGTGTGGGGAAGACCTCTTTGTATTGGGCCTGGCGCGATCGGAGGAAGGCATGGTTGATCGTGGGCGCTGGTGTGGTCGCTGATGGAGGATCCAGCCGGATCTCGAATGAGTTTTGGATTTCGATATCTCGGCCTTGCTGTGTGCCCAGAAGGACGCCGTAGACTAGAAAGACAGCGAGAAAGCGATGGCGGGTCAGTATCAAAAGAGAGGTCCTCGTGTTCGCCAGCATTCGACTTACCTGTGAGCTCTGCATCGCTGCTCTGTAGTCTTGTTCGGACGAGATGTTCAGAGATGTTGAGGATCGGTAGCGGGTGACTGCGCGCGCAAGAGTACATGAGGAACATCAAGGTCAGCTGTCAATATTAGCTGCTATCGTTAACTAAGTGTGTATGCATATGCTTACAGGCTGATATTGCTGCCAATTCCGGACGACGAGTGGTTATCCAGAACCACGGGCGAGAGCTTGGACGTCTTGAGGGTGGGGGCTGAGCCCGATGGCCCTGCCTGTGCAGTCATGGCTTGCGCTTATCGAGGATCGTCCTCCTTCGAAGTTACGTATAGTACGTCGTAGCTTCGATCCGCGTTGACGACGGTGATGGCGATGATGATGGTGACGAGGAAGAGGCAAAGATGCAAAGTCGGCATGGCTCGAGCACGCTGCGCCCCCCAAAAAAAGTGCTTTTGCTGCAAGTGCGCATTCCTACTCCACTTTGGGAGCACGTGATGCGACCCCTTGCAGAATTCGAGGCGCGTCCTTTTCTGAGGACAGTCACTCCAACACTCACTTCCACCATCACCACCATCCTTCACCTTCAATCGGTACTCCCAATCTCCCATCACCACCTTAATCGCCGACGATGAAGCTGCCCGCACGTTCGCTCATAAAAAAACTCATCCGCGCACACCTCCCACCCAACACGCGGCTCTCGAAGACCGCCGACCTGTACGTCATGCTCGCCTTCCTCATCTACATGCAGCGTCTCGCCAACGAGTCGCGCGTCGCGCACCAGATCGATCTATCGAACGGGCTGAAGGGCTCGAGAGCGATCACGAGGAGACATGTCAATGGCGCGCGGAAGCGTGTGCGTGGGTGAATGGGGCGTGGGAAGGTCGGTTGACGACATTAAAGGATAAGAACAGCGGGGAGAGAGGCCGGACATCGCGTCAAGAAATCACAGGGTCAAGATGAGCACACCGAGCTGGCCCGTCGAGTCGAACGTTCGCCGTGATGGTGACGAAAAGCCGCTCTCACAGAAGTGCCGCTCGCATCAGCGGCCCGTCAAGAGCTCAGTCAAGGAGCGATCACAACTCCAGCAATCCATAAAGCACCGGAGACACACCCCTTCCTCTCACACAAAGCCACGAACTTCTACGTATTCCAGCTCCAGGCAGAGCTCTGACCAAAGGAGCACAATCAATGATCCACCCACAGGCACAACGTCACAACAATCACACACTTCTACACCATCGCAAGCTCGTGTTGAACATGTCATCCAAAAAATCATTGTAACGTTACAGTGCGTAACATTTGCACAATCAAACCATCTTGCTCCTGGGCGGCGAATAGTACCGCATGAACGGCTTTGGGTTTCCCAGCCTTGCCAGCTCGGCCTGAATCTCGTCCTCCATGGTGTTGTTGCCACTCGGCAGCGAGCCGAGCGAGGGCGGGGCGCCTGCCGAGATGTTGCTGTACACGGACGAGGCGGTCGACTTGTCCGTGGCGCCCGAGACGGTGCAGTCGCCGCCCGCCGAGTAGCGCGTGCTCGGTTTGAGGCCGAGGCGGGGCAGACGCGACGAGACGCTGCGGTGCGAGGGCGAGTCTGAGATGGCCCCCGCTGAGCGGCTGGCGGGGATGCGGCTTGTGTGCGACGGACGCGGTAGCTGCGTTGTCGTCGTCGCGGCTGGGGTGATGTTCTTAGTCACCGTAGCCTGCGACGTCGATCGAGGCAGTGAGGTCGACGAAGACACGTCGCGCTGAGGAGTGACTCCGTTGCTGACAACACTACTCGCCGCCGCGCCATTGTGCTGCACCGTCGATGGTACCGAGGAGCTCTGTCGATCTTCAACGTCATCCTCACCGTCGCACTCGTAGCTGTCATCGAGATGGCCCGTCTCCCCAAGCTGTGAGTCAAACGTGCGCACAGGCACCGCCGAAGCAGTCGAGGCTTCTTTACGCGAAACCACGCCAGCAGGAGGAGGCAAGATCTCATCGTCAATCTCCGGCAACTGCTCGTCGGCAATGTCCCACATCTCGTCGTCGTCCTCCCTGGGCAGACCGAGCCCGAGCAGAGTCGGCGAAACCGGCTGCGCTTTGCCTGCTTTACTTGAAGCTCGAGGATGGCGAAGCAGACTGCTGGTGCGTGGCGTTGGCAGCGGCGATGCCTGGCTCGAACGTTGCGAGCCGCGGTCTTCGCGGAAAAGCCCGCTTGGCCCGTTCAGCAACGACACGGGGCGTGCGCGCGGCAGCTCGCTCCTGCTAGGTGGCAGCGTCGATCGCTCGGAACCAGGCAAGCCAGAGACAAACGCTTCCGAGCGCGTGCTTCTATGCGTCGGCTTGGCCAGAGCCGAGCCGCGCGGCGAAAGAGGAAGCGCTCCGATACCCGCTCTTGCCTGCAAAGTCGGTGGCAGTTCGACATCCATGATCGACCCTTCGCCGTCCTCGGAGCCGAGCGTCTGATCCGCGGTCGAGTTGAGCTGGAAGTCGAGGTAGCGCAGCTCCACCAGCTCGTTCTCGAGATTCTGAATCTGCCCAATCAATGTCACTTCGCGCGAATCGCGTCGCTCCAGTTCGCGCTCCAGCTCCAACACGCGCGTCACCTCGGCATGCAGGTCCGAGGTCAAGCTGTCGTGTCGCGCGTGCAAGTCGGCGTTCTCAGCACGCACCCTCTCGAGCGTATCGAGCAGGCTCTCCTTTTCGAGCTCGTGGCGGCGAACCATGTTGGCCAGCGAGTGCTGCGAGACCGAAGTGGCAAACGAACGTGGGGTGCCGAGCGTCTTGGCCGTGGCGGACGGCGAGGTGTGTCCGCCGCCAGAGCTGGCCCGACCTATCGTCGTGTTGTCCGTGCTGAATCGCTTGCGGAAGCCGTCGGACTCGATGAGCGATGATGCGACATGGTCTCGGCTCAATGCCTGCGAGTAGCGACTCGAGCTCGACTTGGCATCCGAGGGTGGACGTCGGCGCGCAAACGTCGCACCCTCCACGAATTCGTTCCTAGAGACGTCGTGCACCGACGAGACGGTCGAGACGCTGGCTTGACGCAGCATTTGAGGGTTGATATCGAGCGGCATACCCATGAGGCCAGACAGCGACGTCGAGGTACGTGTCTCTGTGTTTGGCTGTGCGCGCGTCTGAGTACGAGCCGGCTGAGTGCCAACGGCCGCGTCGAGGACACTGCGCGTCGGCGGCACAGGCTGAGTGAGTGGTTCGTCCGTCTTGGTTGAGGCTTTTGCGAGAGGAGAGTTGAAAAAGAGCTCGTGAGCACCCGACGTAGTCTGGGCGGCGTGCTTCATGGGCCGACGAGGAGGCTCCAAGCCGAGACGACCTTCCTCAGCGCGCATCTGCGGAGAAGGCGTGACGCCGATGGCCGAAGACTGGACCAGCGCCAGCATGCGGCTGTAGGCTGCTTCAATGTCGCGCATGCCCTCCTGTCGCCTCTTGGCAGCTCGCGCCGGTGTCGCCTCGGACAGGATCGAGGCCTCGCCGACAGGGATTCGTTCGCTAGCCGGCTCCCCAGCATCAGACACAAAGCTCTCCATGCCCAGCGTCTCCACGGATCGACTTGCGAGAGCCGTCTGTGTCTCGTCGGCATCGGTGAGCTGCGAGGAGCTGATCGCGCGACGGACGCTGCGAACGGCATCGGCAAGCGCCTCATGCGACTCGGGAGCGAGTGTGATGCGACGGCCGTCGTCGCTCATGACGAACGAGGAGCTGTGCTGCGTCCAAGCCCCAGGAGGCGCGAGGTCGTCCGTACTCTCGTTGATGCTCTGGGGTTGCTGCTGTCGAGGCTGCAGCGATCCGTCTCGCGAGAGCATGCTGGTCGAAGAGGCGTTGGCATGCATGCCATAAGAGGCATCGGACATTCGCTGCCTCAGCCAACTCAGGTCGAAGCTGCCTTCTTCGCGATTGTCTTGCAAGGCGGCTTCGACGGCCGCCAAGTGGCTTTCGATCTCGGACACCTTGACTTCGGGCAAAACGACTTCCTGCTCCTCGGAATCGTCAGCGCCCGAACGAGTAACGGGATGATCGTCGTGCTCGGGGCCTGACGTGGCTGTAGAGAAGCGAGAAAGCTGCGGTCGAGTGGGGATCACAGCAGCCTCCTCGTTTTCGTCCTCCTTGGCGTCAGCGGCCGCAACAGGCGTCGTGTCGAGGCCGCCAAAGGTGTCGCGTTTGTACCGAGGATACGTGCCGCCCACGGACTCCTTGTTCTGCATCGGCGTCATGTGGATGGGGTCAACGGGCGAAGCGGGGCTCGAGTGGTCGATGGTCTCGACCAGAGCCGTGTGCGAGGCAGCCGGCAGATGCGTCTCGCGAGGCAGGGCGCGAAGGGATGCGTCGTCGTCCTCATCAGCAAAGTCTGGTGTAGCAACAGAGATGCGGTTCTGTTCCGGGTCGAGATGCAGAAAGTCGCTGCTGGGAGACGCGACGGCATCGTGATAAGGCGCGGAGCTCATGGTGCCAGAGATGCTGCGAGTGCTGAGACGTCGCTCGAGGCTGGTGATAAGGTCGGCCAGCGGCGAATCCAACCTCGGCCCCTGATCAAAGTGTCGGGCCAGAGGAAGGTCCTGCGTGCGCAGACTGAGCCTTGATGCCCTCGATCCCGTCAGCATTCGACGCGTGGATGCGGCTTTTGGCGAGTCCAGGGTACTGGCGGCTGTTCTGAACGAACTTGTGGTGGTAGCCGTGTCGAAACGGTTGGCGGGAAGTTGATGGTCGGGCGGCGTGTCGTCGGAGCTATCGGCGTCGTCAATGTGCGTAGATGGCATGGTGTGGTCGCCGTCCGTAGGTTCGAGACCTTGCCAGATGCGAGGAATGCTGGGTCGAGGACGAGCGTGTCCCTCTGTCGCACTCGAGTGGCCGGCAGAAGAGAGAACAGACTGACCGTGTCCCGATGAAGTGAGGGCAGGATCGGCTGCATGCGACAATGACCTTGATGTAGCCGAGAGCTCGTTGAGGCCCATGGAATCCTGGAAGTTGAAGTTGTTTCGAGAGGAGAGAGCCATGCCCATGCCGACGCTATTGTCGGTCTTGTCGGTAACGTGCGAGAGCGGTCGCTGCTGTTGCTGGGTCTCGTCGGCATCCGATTCCGGGTCTTGAGCTTGTTTCCTCTGAGGACTTTCGAGCGTCTCGGCTATTTGCTCGGGCGCTTCATTCTGTGCAGAGAGGGACGAGGTTTGCGCCTTTGGTGGACGCGAGATGATGGCAAAGTCCTTGCTCTTGACGTGATCGCTGTCGTCACGCGTGAATCCAGTAAAGTCGGGATCGTGGGCCAAGAAGGGAGAGCTGGAACTGAGCGGCAGACCGTCTTTTGGGAAAGGAGGATCATCGAGGGGTAGAGGCGGCCCGAGATGACCGAACGACGGTTGGCGCTTTGTGCGGAAGACGCCGCCGTTGGCCTTGTTGGGATCTCGAGCGAGGAAAGGCGCAAAGATAGACGATGTTCTGGACGACTTGGAGGTGCCGACATCTTTTGACTTGCTGCGACGACGAGTGTGACTGTTGCGTCGTTTGAACTCTTTGGATGCGTTTCTGGAAGAGATGCTCTCGACGCCATCCGAACCAGACTGGCTTTGGAGTTCTGCTGGCAATGCGACCGAGGTCTTGTTGGGACCGAGGACGAAAGCGGGCGTGCCTCCGACCGACTGCGACTTGGTGCCGTTCAAGCTAGCTCGGCGAATGAGACGGCGAATGAAGGAGCCGCCGTCCTTGTCCTGCAACGATTTGGCTTGAAGAATGTCAGCGCGCTCTCGTGGAGTGAACTGGGCACTGGCACGTGCAGGAAAGCTAAAGGGCTTGTTTGAGCTGCGGCTGCGCACCACTTCGCTCTCTGCGCGCTGACCTTGCGCACGTCGAACCGTCGGACGATGATCCTGCAAAGCCTGTGGCACGGGCATGGGTGGTGGTGCTGGCGCCGAGATGGCACGCGAGGTGCTGGTGGGGGAGATGGTGGGACGCGAGTCGGTTCTCTGACGGACGGGCGCATGGACGGACTCGAAGCTGGGGTTGTGATCTGCGTTGACGGGAAAATCGCGCAACGAGGGTTCCGCGGTGGAGAGTGGGCGCATGGTCATGATGGGCGAGCCGGCGGATTCGACGCTGGCGTTGGAGTAGCTCAAGGGTCGGGTCGATTGTACCGTCAACGGAGAGACCTCGCGATCGTTTGTACCAGCAGGAGCGCCAGGAGCGCCACGGGGCTCGACAACCGACAGATGATCGTCTTGCTGTTGATGGAGCGATGCTGAGGGAGCATGTGCCACAGATGTTGGTTGGGGCGATGGAGTGAAATGATTTCGTAGAGAACTGCCGATGTGATCTCCAGCCGCGCGATCGATGGTAGCACCGGGACCTTTTGCGCTGACGGAGCTCTCTTCGTAGCTGCGCATGCTGGGATGATCGGAGAAAGACCTGGACATGCTAGCCGAGCCTACCTCTGAAGCAGCAGCAGCGTTGAAGTTGCGGAGCGAGCCGAGCTCGGATGCTGGGTCTGTGGCCGCGGGGGTATGTGCAAACTCGGAATCGCTGTCAGGCATGATGAAGGGGAAGCCAGAGGTCCGTACCTGAGCGAGCCCGAGCGGAGGACCTTGACGAGTGATGGTGGAGGGATGGGAAGACACGTTGGCAGATGTGAGGTCGGGAAGGGTTCCCAACGAGTGGACGTTGCGGGTATGTTTGAAGGCGGGGCGGCGTCCTGTGGACGAGGCGGATGGGTTTCGCACAAACGAGGCTGAAACGGATCGTCTAGGCGGATGAGGCAGGCTGGTGGGACCGTCTCGATTGAGATGCCAAACCCCAAAGGGATGAGGTGGATAGACGTCGTGTTTGAGATGTTCCTGTGTCGGTGTTGGTGCGGTGTTTGGAAGAGAAGGATCCTGGATGGAAGTGGCAGAGGCCAAGCGAGTGTCTAAATGAGAGGCAGCATCTGTGAGGAGAACGGTGAGAAGGCTGAGTGGCAGATGAGAGAGCAGAGGAAGGAAGAAAAAGAAAACTCACTTTTGGGCGCTGTGGTTGTCGTCGAGATGCATCCTTTGCTGCTGCTGCTGCTGCTTCTGCATCCATTATTATTATGCGCATCTGTCAAGTGCGAATGTCCCAAATTGGCAAGATTGCTTTCGGTTTCTCGTTTTGCTGCTCTGTGCTGCGACGAGAGCGGCGAAATTTCAATCAAGTCGGATTTGGAAAAAATGAAAAGTCGATGATTGCTACTGCTGCTGCTGCTGCTGCTGCTGCTGCTGCTCAAGTGCCGTTGTGCTGCTGCTGCTTGGCTGTCGATGATCTTGACTCTCCTCGCATTTGGGTGGCTGAGCCTCGTCGCTGAAACCTCTGCGCGTCCCGTAGAGAGCGCTTGTTGGCCGTGGACGGGACACGAACAGGCATGCGGCGTTTCTTGCGTTGAGCTGAATGCATCGGTAGTCGTTGGCTGTCTCCTGCTGCTATTGCGACTGTTGCGGCTGATGTGGCTGTGACTGAGCGATTCACTGCGAAACAGGAAGCTCAACGCCTTGCGACGCCGCGAGATGGACCAAGACCATGTCTTTCGCGTTAATGAATCGTCGTCGTTGTCGTGCTGCTGCTGCTGTTCTCGAATTGGCTCTGAAAAAGTGCCCGATTGAATGCGGCTTTGCGGCGGCTGCTGCTGCGGCTGCTGCTGCTGCTGTTTTGTCGCTCTTCCAAATGCGTCTTTTTCCGGCACATTTGCTGCTTGCCTCAGCCAACTGCGACGGCGACTGCAACTGGCAGTGGCACTGGACCCTGACTGTCCGGCTGTTTGGCGCAAGGATCGACGACGTGCTTCTTCTTCTTCGTCTTGCCTCTGTCCAATAGCGAATGACGCATCCCATTGTTCCGCGCCCGGATCTTGGTTCCTGACATTGACATCGATGCTGAAACCCGTCGAGTTGACCGTTCGCCGACCACCATCGCAACTCCGATCTGCCTCGGACCGCCGGCGGTTGCGCTGCTGCCACCAACCCGCGATCGAGCCCCGGAGCGATCCTCGTGTTTGTGTTGACCGGGGTGTTGTGCTTCTGTTGTTCACTTGCGATGTGGTTGTGTCATCGATGACCAGACTTCTGCCTCTGAAGCGAGATCCTTGAGGTGAAGCAGTAACAGCGTTACGGACGCTGTCGCCGTGCTCAACTGTGAGATCTTTGTGCAGCGTGCCTCGTCCAGCCGAGCCGAAGCGCTGTCGTCGACGCAGCCAGCTGTTCGGCATCGTGCACGTGCATTCGCTTTGAGATGAAGCCTATCTATAAGGCGTATGATGTAGTGTCGCTCATACTGTTGTCGGTATAAAAGGTCGTAATCTTGCTTGTCGTCAGAAAAGTGCGTTCGTATCAGTATCGTGAGTGAGATGATCGTGATCAAGAGCAACTCCTCCCGCACAGTTCGAGAAAGTCCTCTCCCAGCGCCAAGAGCAACCAGCGGCGAACCTCGCTCAAATCACAAATGTGGGAGATAGAGAGGGGCATTCTGTACGCCCGCACGTCCCTGCTCCTGACAGCTGCACGATTGCTGCCGAGCGAGGCGATCAAAGCGTCCTCCGATACAGCTTGATACCATCACACCGTCAAGCAACAGCTCGCTTGCTTCACTCGTGCGTCCTTGCTAATGCGAGTGTGTGTGTGTGTGTGTGTGTAGAAGCTGCAACATTGGCGCGTCTTTTAGCACCATCTCATTCTCCGCCGCGAGTTCGGATGCACAGCACTTCATATACAGCCTCGGCGTTACCCGCAAACGTGCAGCTGACAAGGCAGGGTCCCGCTTTCATTGCAGCCTCAGCATGCATTGATGTTGCACGCCAAGGCTTGCTCAATCAGCCACACTCTCAAAGATCACATGCTGTTGTAGCACATAAACGAATAAGAATTGCTATGCTATAATGCTTTTGCAGTGCGATGAATACAATGTGCGCGTGGCAATGCTATATACACAGATTTTGGTACAAGGTTAGTGGTGAAGCGTGCCTTCAGCTTCGATCGGGGAACTTGCTGTCACCGCTTGGTCTTGATGAAAGTTGGATTGCTCGGCCGTGGGTGTCGGATGCCCGTGTGAAGCCTGAGCCGAGTCGATCACATGGTCAAGCGGCGATCGCAGCGACGCAGGAGTGAGCAGACCGGGTGTCAGCGGTCCCGTGGTGTGCGCTGCGAGCGGAGACGGTGCCGTTGCAGAAGTAGCGGCAAGGTAGATCTGGCCTTCCTCACCCGTCAAGCCTGTGCTAGAGCCGACTGGAGACTCGTTACTTTCAGCAGCCACATCCATCGAGGCGAGCTGGCGGTTCAGGTTGGCGACGCTGCCACGAGGGCTTGGATCGGTCTCGGCACGTTGCGCCTGTCGAACATGATCCATCTTGACCGAGCCAGCAACGATGGCGCTGCTCGATCCCCGATCCACTTCAGCGCCAAGGTCTGCAGTCTGAAGTCGGGGCAGGCCTTGGATGTTGATCGCATCGCCTTCCAGGGGCTCAGACTGCAGTCGACCTGCTGGCAAATTGGCATCCTGAACTTTCCGAGTTGCCGCCGCCCCCTTTGCAGAGCCACCGCTAGCATGCCTTGAATGACTCACTGCAGCATCTGCATCACCGTCGCCACCCACAGCAATAGCAGGCGTGATGGCGTTGCTTCTCTTGAGACTCGCGCCAGTGACAATGGGCAGATCCGATGGCGAAGGCGCCTCCAGCGGGCTTTCTGTCGTCGGCGACGACGCCGCAAAGGCTGCATCGGCGGCACTCTGCCCCGCTCTGGAAAGCTCGTCCACGCGCGTCGACGAGATCGGTGGAAGCAATGGCGCGCCCGCTGTCTTGAGATCAAATATGTCGTTGCAGTACAGAATCAAATCCTCCATCGTCTTGTCCTCTTCCATGGCAGCAGCCACGCTCGTCGTCTCGTGATCCGCCTCGGACAAGAGACAGGGCGAGAACACGACGCTCAGGTTGGCGGCGGTCATCTTGTTCTGGTCTGCGTGCTGTGCCACCTTGCTGAGATGCTGAACGATGACTTTGAGCGTGATCTGGTGGATGGGCGGCAGTCGACGAATCTTGCCTTTCAACACAGCGAATCCGGTTCGGATGTGCTCGTCCCTCTCGTGGGTATACTTGATCCTCTCTGCCCAGGGTATAGCAAGCACGGGCTCGGGCAGCTGACGCAGGTAGTCCTTGAAGACGCCCGCGACGGCGGCTGGCTCGTCCTTGGCGGGGTCGAACTGGAAGCCCAGCTCGTCCTTTTCGATGGCCAGAGCCAGCTGCTTGACGCTCGACTGCTTGGCCGAGATGCGGTAGATGCCGGGCAGATTGATGGCGTGTGTCTCGATAAAGTCGATGCACTTTGTTACGATGAGAGGGGGAGCGGTGGTGTCGCTGAGCCGATATGGCACGGTAAGCGGGTAGTCGACAAGCGGCGTTCCAAAGATGAGATTTTTGAGCTCGCCGTGCCAGTAGTTGACATAAGAAACTCGATTGTCTTCGAGGGTCCGGACGCCGGGCAGATTGTCTTCCATCGACTTGAGTTCCTGGTTCAAGTCATCGAGGGCCGTTTTGACCAGGTCTTCGCTGTGCTGATGGAGGCCGCTGCCTTTGTTGTGCAGCACAATCTGAGAGCGCTCGGACTGCAGCCACACTGCTTGGGCTGTGTGTGCCAGCTCGGTTCGGCACTCGACCACTGACGCTGCAGCGGCTTTGAGCGTCCTCAACCTGCGCAGCCGCAATGTCTCGAGGTCGAAGATGGCCTTGCGGTACGCCTTGTCGGCTTCGTCGACCTCTCGCTTGGCGCGTGCCTGCTTTGCGGCGATGCTTTGCGTAGCCTTGTAGGGATTGTTGTTGCCGGCGCCGCCAAAGGTGCCGAGGAGGGTCTCGCTCATCGAGGGTGTCGAGGGGCCGCCATCGCCGATGCCAGCGCCGCCGTAGCCTCCAGAACCCGCTTGGCCACCTTCTCGCATCCTGGTGATGAGCGCGCCGATCTTCTTGGGCGCTTCCTTTCTGGCCGTGTCCCATCCTTCGCGCGACTTGAAGACGTCGAAGAAGTTGGGTTTCTGCTTTTCGTGATTGGGCGTTGGTGGCGATGTTGAGAGAGCAGATGCGTTTGTTGCTGGAAGATACGCCTCTGTGGTAGGAGGCGAGCCGATGGTGGATCTCTCATCGGAGCTCTCGGTGCCCTTGGCTGAGGCACCGAGGGACCTGGACGAGGCATTCGAGTGGCGGCGCGAGTGACGACGACTGCTCTTGCGACGCATCATGCTAGCGCCACCGCCGGCTGCCACAGAGAACGTCGAGGGGGGCGATGTGGCTGCGGGATCCGAGTCCGAGTAGGAGGGCAGGCGGCTGTGGTTGGTGGTTGGGCTCTCGCGATCGGCAAGTCTGGTGCTGAGCAGGATACGCTGGTCTTCGACGGCTTGCGCTTGGAGTTGAAGATGGTCGACCTCCTCGGCTTTCTTCTCGTAGGCGCGTCGGATCTTGGGTAAGCTCGAGTTGCGCATCTCGTCGTATTGAGATAAGCTGTTGCGGATGTCTTCCTTGACGCGTTTACGGATGCGTTCTTGCGAGTCGCGGAAGGCCAACAAGGGAGCAAGGACGCCTTGGCGACAGGTCTCGACCATGTAGGATCGCGCTTGGAGCTCGCGTTGATCGTTCTGACGCATCTCGAGCCAGGCGCGCCTGAGACTGGGTAGACGCTGTGCATCGGCCATGAGGCCTACGTCGCCAGCGATTCTGGAGTTGACTTTGGCATCGAGCTCCTTTTGCTTTTCGAGCGAGTGCTTGAGATTCCTGATGTGTTCCTCTTCGAGTCGGATGCGTCCTTCGAAGAAGGTGATGTAGGCGTCGGCTTCCGAGAGGATGGTATTGAACGACTCGAGGAGGGACGAGGAGATATCGGATGCGGAAGAGACGGCACCGTCCGAGTAGTAGCCGTTGCTCGAGGCGGCACGTGAGAGGTGTTCTGTGGACTTTCTGAGATGGGAAGCTCCCACGCTGAGCGCGTCCATCTTGAAAAGTGCTGGCGAGCTGTGAGAGATGCTTGGCTTGTTGTCGTTGATGATAAGTGGTGATGGTGGTTGTTGTACAAGGTATGCTGCAGCTGCAGCTGCAATCGCACAAGCTTTGCTTTCAAGTAGCACAGCTATGATCGTGGAAGCAGCGGATGGTAGTGGAATGCAAGCCTACTTGTGCTGGGCTGTGTCGGAGCGGTGTCTCAAAATATCCTGTCCACGAAGCCTCGCCGCAGTTCCGAATCCCGGCTGCAAGAATGTCGTTGTTGTGTGGGGGGAAAAGAGCATGCACAAAGGACAGCTTTGACGTCGTGCTACGTACTGGTGGGCTATCTCAGCAGCAGCAGCAGCAGCAGCAGCAACAACAACAAAAAGGACCCTTTCTTTTGCAACCTAAATTTAGCGAACAAAGTGACACAGCCCTAGCCGATTTGACAGGTGGTCCGTGCTTCGATATCTATCAACAGGGGAGGGAACGGTCTAACATTCTGCGAAGAAACGCAACAAGTGTTAGATCGAAGCCCCCTTGACTGAGATGGCATTTTCACGCGTTGCGGGTCAACAACGACGAGAACAGCTGAGCCAATCCAAGCGATTGAACGCAACGCCACACGAGGACGTGAACCGCAGAAAAATCTGATTTATTTATTTATTTATTTTTTTCGGTTTTTTGTTGGAAAGGAGATCTTCGCTTCGCTCTTCTCTTTCCCCCGCACAGACGCAGCGTCATTCGTCGGTCGAGAGAAAAGAGAGCCGAGTGCGCAGCGCTGCGCTTTCACTTGTGCGTCAATGAATCGTCATTCTTGACGTCGACCCGAACTTCCTTCCTTTCACACCCCATCATCGATCCACTCCTCTATCCTTCACAACGCTTCGTTTGCTCTCTCTCTCAAGTGCATGGTCCTCGTCGAACAAGTCGCTCTCATCGCTTCCATCCTGGTCACCTTTGGCGTCTGCATTGCTACCACCAAGTTCGCCGCTCGACTCTTCCCCACCTTCGAACCTCTTCAGATCTACGACGCTGCTACAAACCCAATGGAGCTCAACGTCGTGCTCGCCTTTGTCGTGGGCGCCTTTCTGTCCGTGGCTGCTCTGCTCTACTTTGACTCGCAGAAGCCCAAGCCTGTGCTCAACCCTACCCAATGGCAGCAGTTCCGTCTGATGGAGAAGCAGCGCCTCTCGGATAACACGGCGCTCTACCGCTTCAAGCTGCCTCGCAAGAACAACATGCTCGGTCTGCCCATCGGTCAGCACATCTCGGTTCAGGCCAACGTCGGTGGCAAGAATGTCATGCGCTCCTACACCCCGACCTCGTCCGACAACGACCACGGCTTTTTCGATCTGGTCGTCAAGTCGTACGAGCAGGGCAACGTCTCCAAGTACATTGGCGCCATGAAGATTGGCGATCTGCTCACCGTCAAAGGCCCCAAGGGTCAGATGCGATACGCTCCCGGTCTCTCGCGCCACCTCGGCATGATCGCCGGCGGTACCGGTCTCACCCCTTGCCTCCAGATCATCCGTGCCGCGCTCAAGAACCCGGCCGACAAGACCCAGATCGACTTTATCTACGCCAACGTCAAGGAGGCCGATATTTTGCTCAAGGAGGAGCTCGACCAGCTCGCCATCAAGCACAAGGACCAGTTCCGCGTTTACTACTTCCTCAACGAGGCGCCCGAGGGCTGGAAGGGCGGCGTCGGTTTTGTTACAAAGGAGGCCATCGAGCAGAATCTGCCCAAGCCCGCCGACGACATCAAGATCCTCATGTGCGGTCCGCCCCCCATGACCAAGGCTATGACCAAGCATCTCGAAGAGCTTGGCTACCAGTCGCCTCGCACCGTCAGCAAGCTCGAGGACCAGGTCTTTTGCTTCTGAGGGGGTGGGCTTTGCCGAAAAGAGGCCGGTTCGCCGGCCAAACCCACCTCGTTCATATATAGCCGCAGCCGCCGTCGCTGTACACTTTCCTCCTTTACAATCATCCTCTCCCCTGTACTCGCGTATATGTAGCACGTCACAAAAGAAATACAGTTTCAGATCAAGTCAATCAATCACCGACAGCAAGGCATGTATGTCTGCAACGGCTTGTGGAAAGTAGAGCGTGTCGCAGAGATTTCGGCGAATGTCTGCCTCGTGACGCAGATGTACAAGCAAGGATTTCTAGGGCCTAGGATAGCATCCTCGCTGTTGTTGAGAGGCGGAGGCGAGGACGTCAATTGCTACACTTGCGATTTCGTTGATCGATTCCTCATTCAGCTTGATCGCCTGTGGAACCAGACGCTTGCGCAGCTTGTCCTTCATGCGCACTCAATGAGATGCAGCGGCGCCGAACATGTGTCTCATGTGATATGCTGGCATCGAGATTCTTCTCGACTCTGTCGCCAGACGTAAAAAAAAAAAAAAAAAAAAAAAGCATTGAGTCACACGCTTTCTTTTTCCGCACCGCGCTTTTCTTGTGTCCGCAAGGTCGAGCCTCAACCCAGAGTGCCAGCGCGAGGTGCGACGCTACCTCGTAACGAGTCGCTTTACGCCTTGCTCTTCCCTCATAAGACATCTTCAAGATACTCGGCGCCGCCTTCTCCCTCAACTCCGTCCGAACCGCTCAGGTTCAGAAACACTCGACGCCTGATCAACTCGTCCATGTCCCACGATCCACACACTGTCGACGTGGTTCGCAGCAACTCAAGACTGGACAGTGTTAGATGCGGATTCGCTTCATTTACAAAGTGTATAAATTGCCGTTTAATATGCAGGTGGGTTGGAAGACTTTTCCGAAGTGCCTTTAGCCGCCGTAGCCGCCGGCGATACGGACGAGGCAACGGCTTGGCCCTTCTCATCCACGTTGATCGTCACCTCTCTACCGTCATCCATCTTTGCCTTCAATACTCGTGATCTGGCTGTGCGCAACAGCGCACGTCTGCTTACACCTCGATAGTCTCGATACACGATGAAGACGTTCTTGCCAGTGCCGCCGATGCCCTCAGCGACCTGGCGAGCGTCTTCGCCGTACCTGTGGCCGACGACGTTGGACGCGGCCTGGCCGCTGGTGTAGAGCAACGTCTGTGCGCCGGCGTCGATGCCGTCGAGTACGGTGTTGGCGGCGATGAGGCCGCGGTTGACGAAGCCTCTGATTCCCGTCGGTGCGGGGCCGGCGGAGCCGTCCGGGTTAACTTTGCGCTGGATGCCCGTGGTCTTGCCGATCTTGTCGCCGACGTTCCCCGCGACACGCAGGATAGCACCCGTGGTCTTGGACGAGACTTGCACTGCGGAGCCGGACCATTCGTGCAGCGTGCGCACGCTGGCGTGTGTCTTGGGCCCAATCTTGACCGGGTCGCGGCCCGCATCGGCTTTTTCGTTGCCCGGCGTCGAAGTGCCCGAGGAGGAGCCAGCAGCGGGGTGCTTGGCCATGTACGAGTCGGCAGCGCCTGTGATTTTGCCGCCGACAAACTCGGAGGCTTTGATGATGGTGCGTGAGATGGTTTCGGCACCGCGAAGCACCCAGTCGCGCCTTTCCTCGGCGGAGAGCACGTCGACCTCGAGGTTTTGCTTTTCGCTTTCGCTGGTGGGCTCGGGTGGGAGGTCGATGAGCACTGGCGCCTTTTCGTTGCCCGAGTCGGACATTGCGTCGGATTCGTGAACAGTAAAGCCCTGGACCAGGCCGAGCACCTTGCCGTCTTCGTCCATGAGCTCCATAGTGCCGGCATCGGAACGGTCTTCGTCCTGGTAGGCGGCATACTGCGAAAGAATCTGGTGGAAGCGGGTCACGTCGTTGACGTTGGTGGTGGCCGGGAGAGCAATCTTGATGGAGGCGCCTTCGAGCTCGAGAGAAGGGAAGGTGTAGGAACGCTTCGAGGTGTCGCCCTGCGGAATGATGGTCTGGGTGGCTGCTACTGGTAGCGAGAAGTCGTCGCCGATCGATAGCACGAGCCAGAGGTCGGTCGAGTAGTCGGGCTGCTTTTCTTTGCTGGTAATTGACTGTTCTTGAGGGGCAGTAGCAGCATCTTGCATCTCGATGCTTACGAGCAGCGTCTGCAGCTTGCCAGAAGCGAGGACGACAGTGTCGCCATCATACTCCTGCGTAGCGACGGCACCTGGGATGGCGAGAAGCTCGACGCCTTTGGACGGGTGGTTGGAGGACATGTTGGGTTGGTGTGATGATGGTTGGGAAGGAGGATGAGTTCTCTTCAACGAGGCTTAGAAGTGAATCCTCAGTGTGACCCCACGAGTAAGGGGCCCAAATGAGAATTTCAAATCCCCGCTCGTCAACACAAGAATGACGCACGACACTGCACCACGCCCCTCGAAAGCCCTTGGCACTGCCACGTTGTTGCGTACGAAGCTCGCCACTCCCCACGTTGACAATGAGATGTAGTTATCCAGTTCATGTTGACTGCGAGCTGTCCGACTTTGACAATGAGCAAACAGAACGCCTTTTTTTTTTTTTTTTTTTTTTTTTTTTTTTTTTTTTTTTTTTTTTTTTCCGCTTCGCAAGCTGACAGGCTGTGGAGGCACAAGCTGCATGAACGATGCATGGGCCTCAAACAGCGCGGTCTTGGCGCGTCTGGCTTTTGCAGTGATATATATCATCGCCAGCCGAATTGACCGTCCTGAACATCGCCTTTTCTAGGAAAAAAAAAAAAAAAAAAAAAAAAAAAAACAAAAGCGCTACCCCCCCGTTTGCCTTCACCTTCTCCGCCAAGTGCCGTTCCTC
>JALCCG010000073.1:0-55689 GCA_023212695.1 Sporisorium sorghi | reverse complement strand
AACATAAAAAAATGTTATTTTTTTAAAAAAAAAAGAAGGAAACAGAAATGAAACCCGGTAAGTGGTTTAAGGAATTTTCCTCTCCCAATCAAAAAAAAAAAAAAAAAAAAAAAAAAAAAAGCAAGTGCGCTACGCCGACGTTTGCATTCACCTTCTCGGCAAGTGGCCGTTCCTCACAGTCACACACAGCCTCTTCTTGGACATCGGAATCGTAGCACAGCTCTCTGGTGTTGGTCAGGAACGCCGAGCTTCGAACGTTGGATTTTTTTATTTTTTATTTTTTTGAAATGTTAGACTTTCAAGCTCTCAGCCTCCACAAAACGGCCGAAAATGTTGAACTGCGTCGGTCACTTTGGTGTTGCGCTTTGACTGTCACTCTGTGACTGACTCGAAAAGTCACAATCACGCGAGGCCCGACTTTGGCGGCGCTTGTTTCCGAAACTATAGCTCCGACTGAGCGAGCTGACTCTCGACCACCACCATCAGCACTCTCATCACCTCATCGATTCCACTCTCGACTGACCAGTTCCTCTGGCGCGCAACAACACACACTCGACCGTTCTACCATCGTCGCTCACAACCGCATCGCCTGGCAATCGTCACTCCACCGCCAATGGCCTCGTCGAAACGCATCGGCAAGGAGCTCGCCGACCTCACCAAGGAGCCCATCGACGGCATCGTCGTAGAGCCCAAGGAGGATAATATTTACAAATGGACCGCCAAGCTTACAGGTCCCGCCAAGAGCCCCTACGCGGGAGGCACGTTCTTGGTCGACATGGATTTCCCCATAGAGTATCCGTTCAAGTCGCCCAAGGTTCGCTTCAACACGCGCATCTACCATCCCAACATTGACGAGGGCGGAAGTGAGTATCGTAGATGTGGCTGGAGTTGAATCCGATGGTGTGCGAGGCGTGGGACTGACTTTAGTTTCTGTACAGACCTCTGCGTCGGTATCCTCAAGAACGAAGCGTGGAAGCCCAGCACAAAGGCCGTGACCAGTAGGTAGTAGAGCACCCTGGCGAGCGTGCCAAGAGCTACAGTATAGCTGACTTTTCTCGATCGCATTGCATCCACTGCCCCTCGACACACGCGCATTCACAGTCCTACTTTCGATACTGCAGCTCCTCGAAGAGCCCAACCCGGACGACGCATTGGTCGCTTCCATTGGTAAGCCCGCACCCACCCTCGCTGCAGATGCTCTCTCGAACAAAGCGAGTCTAACCCGCTTCGCCTTGCTCCAACGACAGCCGAGCTGTACAACACAGACCGCGCCAAATTCGACAAGACCGCCCAAGAGTACACAAAGAAGGTGAGTTGAAGAAAAACGTGCCGGTCAAGCGGTCATAGCGTCGAAGATACTGACGAATCGCTTCTTGGTCGAGGATTACAGTACGCTTCGGCATAGAACAGCTGCTTTGCGTCACAGCTCCAAACATCAGCAGCACTGTTACAGGTCATCCAGCGAATCCAAGAGCTGGCTTATTCCATATCGCCTCACCAAAATCGTCTCTTTATCATTCGTGCGTCCCGAGAAGCAATGTACCAACAGTCGAATTGCAAGCATCCTCCGATCTGGCTTGGGCGTGATGCTCCGAGGTCAAGCGTCATTTGAAGAATGCATCTTGGTCGTCGATGGCTGCCGAGATTTTTGGAGATAGCCGAGTGTTGATTGGTGGTGCTGCTGCATGAGACGCGCGCGGATTCATGCATTTCAAGTGTTGGTCTGAGCGACGAATTTTTCCTCCACGCCATTCAATCTCCCACGACCACGACCACCATCACCACCGACGCATCGCACTCCTCCCAACGATGACGCATATACTCGGCCTGCAGCTGCACGGCGCAACACTCTCGCTACCCGCGCGTCACCGGCGCACGGCGCTCTCCATCCTCACGCGCCTCCAATCCGCCTCTGCAGGCGTGCTGGCCGCGTTCGGGGTGGTGCATCTATCAGCGCCTTGGATGGGGCTTCTGCATCTCGGTACGGGAGACGTGAATGAGCGGGTGGACGCGGTGTCGCGGTGGATGCTGCTCGGGCGCGTGGCGTACCAGAGCGGGCTGGGGGAGGGTGCGGTGTGGGCGGCGCTGGGCGTGCATCTCGTCGCTGGGGCGGTGAAGCGCGTGATTTTGCGGTTCACTGTCGCCCGTCCCGCTGCCGCTGCGAACACGGATGCCGTGGTGGAGAAGGAGAAAGTGGTGAGCAGAGCGAGGGCGAAGCTGACGGTGGCCCAGGCGTCCGGCTGGCTGCTGTGCCCGCTCGCGCTGCACCACGCCTTCGTCAACCGCATCGTCCCGTCGTCCCCCGCAGCGCCGATCGCGCGACTCTCCCCCGCAGAGCTCGACTACTCGTTCGTCGCACACTCGCTCTCGCACCCCAACACGGGCGTGCGCGTGCTGATGAGCGCAGCGTACGTGCTGCTCGTTGGCGCGTTCGCCGTGCACACCGCATACGCCGTTCCTGCTCTGCTCAGGTCCCTGCCGCGGCAGAATAGGGAAGCGGGGGGCAAGGTGTCGAGGGGGAAGAAGAGGTCAAACGGCAGAGTCGCGGCGGGGCTGGCGGGCGTGCTGCTCGCGAGTGTGGTTTCGATTGTTCCGTTCGGCGAGAGGCTGCATATCTCGGGCACGCTCAAGGACCGATACGATGCTGTGTTGCGCGCGACGTGGCCAACGCGCTTCTTCTTGTCATCCTAACACCACGACAGCAACACACTCAAACTCACATCCTCACAAGGAAATCACACTGTACAGTACGTTCCATTCCCCTTCCTCTTACACACTCGAAAGAACCACCTTTTTGGTCCACTGCACAGTCCCCGGTTGCTGATTATCCTTACACGCCCCTTCCTGCGCCAGCTGCACCGCCTCGCCATTCTGCGCCCTGCCCACCTTCCAGAAGCGCACGGTACAGTCGATCTCCTCATACCCTCTCACCGCCCTATCCAGCAACTCCCACAGATCGCGGTCGGGCACCTGCTCCCCAGCCTGCCCCAGAGGCGACTCGGCCATGAGGCGCCACTTGTTGTGGCGCCACTCCCAGATCCAGCGGCTGATGCCGTCGACGAGCCACGTGTGGTGTGTGGCGATGACGATCTTGTCGAAGCCCTCGGACTCCCATTTGGTGAACTCGAGCGCGGCGAGGGCGGAGCGGAGCGCGGCGCGGCGCACGGTTGATTGGGCAAGCTCGGGCGGGCGTTCGAGTCGGCGCGAGAAGTTGGGCTCGAGTGTGATGTCCGGCGTGCGTTTGTACGACGGCTGACGTGCTCGAGGGTCGTGTGTGGGACAGAAGACGAAGCCCAGCCCCGCGCGCTTTTCTTCTCCTTGAACGGTGGGCAGTCCATTTGCGGTAGAAGCCTTGAGCTGCGCCTCGAGCGACTTGTAGTCCGGCAGCGTGCCCGCGCCAAACATGGCTTTCCGCGTCGCCTGCATCGAGAAATCCGGCGAGACCGAGCTGTACACCGACGCAGCATCCGAGGCTCCAAACCCAGTCGCCGCAGTGTCGGTGGTGCGGAGCGAGCTCGCGTCGCTGCCGAGCTTGATCGCCGCCACCTGCCCAGGCGTCAACGCAGCCCCGGCGCACAGGATGAGCATCTGGCGCGGGTCCACCTTGCGCACGTACCGCAGCGGACGCCACGGCCGCGGGTCGGGTACGAACAGGTCTTCCACCAGCAGCTCGCCCGTTGCGCGAGCTGTTTTGATGGTCGCAGCGTCCGAGAAGAGACTCGCTTCCGATGCCGACGGCACCCTGCCCTGCGTCGCGTCTTCGAACTGGGTGATGCCGAGCTTTTTCTCCTTTTCGGTGAGGCGGTCGAGCGCGCGATGCGAGGTCCAGCTGCTGGTGGCGGCCCAGGGGGTGCGTGCGGTGGACGCGTCGCCTGTGATGGATGGCGGAGGGCGGAAGGGCGTGGCGACTGCGTTGGCCAAGACGTTGACCGGCAGCGTCTGTGTGCGTTCTGCTGTCAAGGTGAGCGTTGTCATCTTGGACTGCACCGAGGCAGCGGTAGCGTTGGTGAGGATGGAAGCTGTATCGCCACCGCCGTCTTTCGCCTCGCTGACGTTCCCTGGAGTTGCCTCTGTCGATGCTGGAATCTCAAACGGCTTGACCTCGTCTTGAGCGGAAACAGGATCCGACTGGTGCTGCTGCTCGACGCTTTCTTTATACGCCTGCGCCTGCGTCCTACCCTGCTCGTCCAGCTCCGGTTCCTTCGACTCTGCCTTGTTCCTTTTCATTTCAATCTCGCGCGCGAAATCGTACTCCTTGGCGTCGCGATCGTGCATGGTAGACGGGATAAACAGACGCTTGGCCGAGTTGTGCTGTGCCAGCGCATCGGGCGCATACGAGATGCCACCTGGAGTATCAAGTCGCACCTGGTACGCTGATTGCTGCTGCTGCTGAGCATCCTGAGTCTGGGTCGCTGGCGTCGAAGTGTCGCCGTCGGTGGTGGGCAGCACAGCTTCGTACGACGTGCTGCTGTCGTAGAGGCGTCTCGCCGCCGAGGGGCTAGATGACGAGGAGGAGGACTTGGAAGCAGAGGTACGAGCCCATGCTTGCAGGTAGCGGTAGTCTGGTGCCGACATGGTGTTGTCCAGGATGGTGGTGGTGGTGGTGAGAAGAAGGGCTCAGTTGAGGCTTGTTTTCTGTTGGAAATCAGGGTCTGTGTGTTGTTTCGGCAGCACCGGCAGTGCGCCTGCAAAACAACACTTTTTGAAATCGGCCCGATGAAAAGTCAGCACAATCGCGTGTTTTTTTTTTTTTTTTTTTTTTTTTTTTTTTTTTTTTTTTTTCGGACTTGAAACTCCGAACGCTCCGAAGATTCGGCAGAAGCGCTTTTCTACCTTCTCAACACTCGTATGACACTCGAATGGACAGTCAGTCAGGGAAGGGTGACGATTACGAGTGAGCAACTAACGTTAGCAACTTGGTTCAAATCCGAGGAGGAAGCGTGCCGATCTCCTGGAGGTATCGGTACGTCTCCAAGTATCCATCCTTGACCGTATCGCATACAACATCCCAGCCCGCCTTCCTCGCCTTGTCCAGACTGCCCTGCTGGTCAAACGTCGCACCCAGCGTGAAATCCGCAAACGCAAACGTCGCATGGTCCGCAAACGCCTTGGGATCGCCGCCCTTCTCGCTGGTCAGCTTCTTCCACGCTTCCACATTCTCCGGGCGCTTGCTCCACTCGTCCAAGCTCAGACTCAGCTTGGGTGGCTTCTCGTTGTACTCCGCCTTGCCCCGCGCCGTCGGAGGCAGCACTTTCAAGCCGAGCTCCTTACCCAGGTCCTGCCAGATCTTCCCGAGCGTGCGCGGGTCGCCGTCCTCGATGTTGAACGACTCGTTCTCGCACTTGCCCGCATTGGCCGGGTCGGTAAGGAACACCTGGAAGCGCGCATTGTTGATCGCAGTGCTCTGAGAGACGTGGATCTGGTCCCAGTTGAGCGTATTGCCCGGGTACTGCACCTCGCTCTTGCCCTTGGCTTTTTCGAGCGTAAGGTACAGGCTGGTCGATACGGCCTGGTTCATGAAGTTGCCCTTGGCTGCGCCGATGATCGTGTTGGGCCGTGTCTCGGACCACGCATAGCCGTGCTTCCGGGCGTGCGCGATGAGAGTGTCCACCTGGTCGTAGTAGAAGTTGGGCGGGTCCGTGGGCCCGCGCGGCGCGTCTTCACGGTACGGCACCGGCGACGCAATGTCCTTGTTGGCCAGGTGCAGCGAGTACCATTTGTAGCCCGTTTGCAGGTGGAAGTGCTTAAGTTGCTCACCCGCAGCCGCGTAGGTCGCGTCGAGAGCCTTGCTGAGCAGCACGTGGTTGACGTCCAGCAGCTCCTGCGCGTCCTTCTTTTCGATGTACGTGTAGTGCAGCGCTGCGTTGACCTTGTCGCCACCGTTGGCTTTGAGTTTCGAGGTGATCTCCGAGACCGAGGCGTTGAGGATGTCGATCGAGACGAATTTGATGCGTGCGTCCTTGAGGTCCACTTGCAGTGGACGACGCGAGACGGCGAGAATCGAGCCCACCACCGACGCGGGCTGTTCGACGAGCGCTCGAAGCGCAGCGATGCCAGAGACGCCGTTGGCGCCCCAGACCAGGTAGTTGCGTGGCGTAGGCGACATGTTTCTCGTTCGGAGGGAGTTTGATGTGAAGTGGATGGATCGGTATGTATCTGAGGCAACTCACGCCTTGGCTCTTTATAGATGATGCAGCGATGAGCAACACGGCAATGCAAACGAGCGAGCCTCCACAACTGTGACTGTGCCTGACTCAGAATTCGCCGTAAAGTTACAGGCAGCATGACGTTGTGCCGCGAACAACTCTTCGGTGAATTTCAGGGAGCTTCCGCGGCTGGCAGATTCAGCTGATGATGAGTCTCTCTACATTGCTCACAACTCACTGAGTCACGCGATGACAGAACCTTTGCTACATAGATTGCCGTGCCAACTGCCAAGAACAAAGCACGAGTGCTGCCACGCGGCGTTCCTCGAAAACGCTCTATCCGTAGCTATCCTCGTATCCATAGCTGATTGCTGTTCCGCCTTCAATCACGCAAGAACGCAAGCCGCTTGAGCAGGATCTCGGCGCTGTCCGTCATCTCGGTGCCTGCTGCGATCACCTTCTGCAGGTAGTCATTCGCCAGCGCCAAATTGCCCACTTTGGCAGCAGAACCCTGCTCGCCATCCTGTTCCATGTCGTCGGCGGTGACCACGCCTCCCGCTTCGGCGCGCTGCTGCTGCTGCTGCTGCTGCTGCTGAGCTGCCTTGGCGCCGATCTCGCCCATCTCCCACCTTGCTGCAATAATATACGAGCGAGCATAGCGCGCCACCACGTTCGCCTCGGTGCCAGCCAACGCGCGGTCGACCACCTGCACCAGACGCCGATGGTAGCACGCTGCAGCTTCAAAGTCGCGCTCCTTCTCGTACACCTCGATGATCCTCGTCAAACCCATCACCGTATCGCCCTGATTCAACCGGCACGCCAAGTACCGCTTGAAGCAAGAAATAGCGTCCTGCGCGCGACCCAGATGATCGTAACATATGCCCATGCTCGACCACATGCGCCCGTCGTACGGCCGGATCGCCGCGCATTTCTGGAAGTAGTTGACCGCATACGTATACGCGCCGTTGAGCTCATACACCTGCCCGAGGCCGTACAGCGCGCGGTACTCGCGCGGGTTGATCTTGAGCGCGCGCCGGTACATCTCGGCCGCAGCATGGCTGTTTTTGAGTTCAATGTACTCGTGGCCCAGCAGGATCCAGGCGGGCACACAGCCCGAATCGAGCCGCAGCGCGTGCCGGAACGCCTCGATGGCGCGATGATGGTCGCTACGCTGGTTGTAGTAGTTGCCCACCAGACAGCATACCTCGGGCCGGTCCTTGGCGAACGAGCTAAACTTGTGCGCAAGGTGCGCGAGCTCAGCGGTGCGGTTGAGCAGGTAGAGCGCATTCGAGTAGTCGGCCAGCCCGTCGATGCGGTACGGGTCGATCGACCATGCTTCTTGGAAGTCCTGCTCGGCTTCGATGTAGTCGAGCCGATGCACGTTGGTCTGCGCCCGGCACGTGAGAAGGTAGGCGGAGCGTGGGAACGACTCGAGCAGCCGATCGATGCGCGTGATGGTGTCGTCGCCTTCTTGTGCTGAGTGACGGTCGAGAAACTCGCGAAAGAAGCTGACCATGAACGACTCGGGCAGCAGGTCGGCCATCTGGTCTGCTTCTTCTGGTTCGAGAGTCATGGCGAGCTCCTGCCATGCCGCCCAGTTGTAGGCGAAGCCCTGCACAGAGCGTATGAGGCAGTCCATGGCTTCTATGGGTCGATTGAGTTTGCGCAGGATGGCACCCTTCAGGAACAAGAGAAAGGGATCAGATGCTTCCACAAGTTCCTTGAGGATGGGGATCAAGCTCGGTGAGGTGGCAGGAAGCGTGCCGTTGGGCTTGGGGATGATCATGCCGTGCTCGTCCAGTTTGCGTTCGGACATGAGGAAGCGAGCGTAGAGGCACAGGAAGCGAGCCTTGTCGGAAGAGCTTTTTCCATGCTCCAGCACCCAAATGCAGCGTTCGAGCTGGTGTTGATCAAAATGACTCTTGGCCAGCAGATACGATTCCTCTTCCAAGGCGGAGGTTGCAGATGAAGCTCCGGCGCCAAGACGGAGCTGGGATGCGCCGGGCGAGCAGTCTACCGAGTTGGTGTTGGATTGCCAGTGGACATGGGCTGATCCAGGAGCAGCACCGTCCTCGCTGTCGACGGTGATGAGCGAGCTGTCCGGATCGTCTCTGGGCGATGCCATGCGAGTGAGCCGTGTGTTGACAAGGGGAGACGTTGCAAATGCGGTGGGTGCAAATCGTCCCGAAGTTTCTCCTGCAGAAGCATCCTCTGCACCAGGCTCGACAGACATACGTTGGTGCATGCCTAGAGCGGGCGTCGAGTGTTCTGGAATGTGCGACCTAGCATGCGAGCGTCGTTTGGTCGCAGGTGTCGACGTTGCCACGGCCGAGTCGTCGGAACGGCTTTGAGTGGAGAGGAAGTGTCGTTCGCTTGTAGTTCCTGCGTAGGGTACAGATTGAAGCAGCTCGAGCGTCCATCGTGAAGAAGAGGCCAGCCCTCGGTCGGAGAGTTCGAGAGCTGCGAAACGGAGCGATTCCCTGGCGCGAGCTGGATCGAGGTCGGGGAACGGGTAGTCGACGTCAAAGACTGTGATGTCCGACATGGTCATTGCGGGGTGACGACGAATGCAGCCTGAGCTGGTCGAGGTTGCTCTGATGATGATGGAAGTAGTGAGAGTCGATGCTGAATTTGCGATGTGTTGTTCTCAACGCGCTTTCTTTTCTCAAAAAGCTCGAAGCGCGTCAGGCAGCGCTAATAAAAAAAAAAAAAAATATATATATATATATCGACCAACATCATCGACATGCTCATTGTAAAGTCGATCCTCATATGGCAACCACCTTGCAAGATGACAAAAAGAGATGCGATCTGGAGGAATCGAACATCCATCTGTTCAGCTTTTTCGAAGGAATTCCCACAATGAACTATTCTGGCCGTTGAACTAAGATCGCAACGTGGTCTCAGAGTCTACGGATTGCTATCATGCAGAGTGGTCTCAAAGTCACAAGAGATGGTCTGCGGCAAGGTTCGCCGTCTTCTGGCTCACAGCGCTGCGTCTGACGTCAAGGATAGTTGCAATGAATGGTGAGGATCGTATTCGAATGGTGGCAAGGGTCGGCTGCTTCGAAGTGCAGCACTATCCTAATAACGACAATCTGAATGCGTTCAAGAAGCTACAGATACAAGGGGTTGATAGAGAAAAGGCGCAGGGATCTAGGAACAGGAACGACGATGTGAGTTGCCAAGATGTAAAGGGCTCACTTTTGAGAGGAATCGTAGTCTACCACTTGCTCGAGCTGCTGTCACGGGCAAATCGGCTCTCGCGAGCATCGCGACCGCTTCCCCAACTGCTGCTCGAACGTCCGCCGCTGGATCGCGAGCCGCCTCGGCTGTCACGGCTGGAACGCGCATCGCGGAAGTCACGTCCACCGCCGCTGCTGCTGCCACCATCCCTGCTGAAACGACCACGTCCGATCGAGCGAGAGCCTCCTCCACGTCCCACGTTGACAAGACCGGTTCGACGCGCCGAACCGCCGTTGCGGTCCCTCTGAGAGACACCGAGCTTCTGCAGGAACATGTCGCTGAGGTGCGGCGGCCTCTCGAGACGACCCGCTTCCACCGACCATTGCTTGAGTCCGTCGACCACCGACATCTTGCTGGTGCGCAGCTCGTCGCCCTTGCCCAGGTAGAAGCCCAGCAGCGAGTTGAACGTCTCGCGCACGCCGTCCTCTTGGTCGAGCGAGCTGAGCGACTCTTGCACGATCGGCATCAGCGCCTTAGTAGCGTACTTGCCAGTCAGCGGCCCTCGGATCGGCGCAGGGGGCTTGATGCCGCTGTCACGCACGCGGTAGCCCTTCTTGGGCTCCGCCTTCTTGGCACTGGCCGCATCCATCACCTCTTGCGGGATCGCGAAATCCGCCGGCGACTCGTCGAAGCGCTTCGACAGCGTCTCCACCTCTTCGACCAGGTCGTCGACATGCAGCTGCGTCACGGGGAGGTCGTCGAGCTCGTAGTAGAGGAAGCCACGTTCGAAGTTCTGCAGGACAATGTCGGATCGGCCCTGAGCGCCAGCACGACCCGTTCGACCGATACGGTGGATGTATTGATCTTTGCTGCTGGGGATGCCGACCTGGATGACGCGTGTGGTGCCAGGATAATCAACACCACGCGCGCTGACGTCGCTGGTGACGAGCACGCTGGCTCCGGTCATGTCTTTGCGGAAGCGATCGCTCGTGTTGAAGCGCGCACGCTGGTCCCTTTTGCTGTGGATCTCAAACACGGTCGAGCCAGGCGCGGGCAGATGGCGCGAGGCGTCGCGGATCACATCGGCCAGCAGCTCGGTCATCTTGGTGGTGGGTGCAAAGACGATCGTCTTGGATCTGCCAGGGTTGGTGAGCTGGTCGTGCGCGATGAGACGGAGAACGTGAGGAATCTGCTCCTCGGCCGAGTCGAGAACAGTGGCGAACTGCGGGATGTGCTTGTGGACGTTCTCCTCGCCAGCAGGGACACAGTCGATGAAACGGTGGTCCTTTTGCAAGCTGGCACGGGCGATGGCGCGAATCTCGGGGCTGACGGTAGCGCTGAAGAGCATGTTCTGACGGTCCACCTTGGCAGGAAGGTGGCGCATGATGGCCTGCAAGTCGTCACGGAAGCCCATCTCGAGCAGCGTATCGGCCTCGTCGAGGATGAGCGTACGGCAGGCGGACATGGCTTCGCGGATCATGTCGACATCGTTGAGCAGATCGAGGATACGACCGGGCGTGGCAACGACGACGTCGGGTCTTGATCGTCTCCAGTCGTTGATCTGGAAGTTGCGGCTTGCACCACCCACAAGCAGCTGCACCTTGAGGTCGGGTTGGTGGGAGAGCAGCTTCTTGGCTTCGTCGGCGATCTGAGTGGCCAGCTCTCGCGTGGGCGAGAGGATGAGGGCGCCGACGGTGTTGTTGACAAACTGCTTGACAATCTCTTCGAGCTCCTTTTTTTTAAGTTGAGAAACGTCGAGGTCGGGCCTGTGCCTCTTGAGCATCTCGAGCCACGGTTGGGAGAACTTGCCAGCACGAACATCCTCGATGGATTTGAGACGCGCTTCGAGTGCGGGAACGAGGAAGGCGATGGTTTTGCCTGTACCGGTCTTGGCCTTGACGAGCATGTCCCTGCCCTGTCCGTCGGGCATGGGCGTTGCCGATTCTCCGACGCTGTTTGCGAGCTCGGGGAGAAGGTGAAGCACGCTCTGTTGCACGGCCGACATGTTGATGTATTGGAACGGCCTGACGGTCAGAGCTTTGAGGATGGAAGGAGAGATGGAGCCTTTCAAAGAAGCAAAGGTCTCGTCCTTGACGCGCGCCGGCTTGGAGCGAGCACCATCTCGCGCTTCTGTTACAATATCGTCGCCTTCGGGCAATGTATCGCAAGGGGTGGCGGTGGCCGCAGCGGCTGGTCCCGTCGACTTGGACGACTGTGACAAGCTGCGGATGGTTTGTGCGAGATTGGAGTTGCTGTCAAGGCGCGCTGATCGGACCTGCTGAAGGGTAGAAGAGTGAAGCGAGGGAAGAGAGGCAGCAGTAGAGAGACTGGTGCGAGCTCGCAGGGCCGATCTGGTGGTCAACGACGAAAGCTGTCGAGCACTCGCCATGGGACGTGCTAGCCCAAGCGGGCTTGCGAGCTTGGTGTACAGCATCGCGCCGAAGATGGCTGATGGCGCCAAAGCTGTGGAGGATGGTGAAAGTCTCGGTTGGGTTGGTCCTATTTGCTGTGAATCCTGGATCGGAGCGTTACAGTATTGATGGTGTGGTGGAAGGAGAAGAAGTTGGAGAAGGATGAAGAGTCGAGTGGCACAACTTGCTGCTGTTGCTCAGCTTTCTTTTGAGAAGTTTTTTTTCCTTTTTTTTTCTTCTCTTTTTCTGCAGGGTCGGAAAGGGCAAATTTTCACCCTCTTTTTTTTTTTTATCGGCTGACCAATTCTCGAGATCGGGATACTCACCTCCACCATCAGCCCGATCCAAGAGCGAAAGCTTCCAAAAGACGCGAATGAAAATCAAGCATTGACCAACTGCTGAGAACAACACCTTCTCTTTCCACCACCCTCGCACCATCCTTTCATCACCTTGAAGTCGAGCTCGAGTCTTGAGCCGGCCAGCATGAAGGCGTCTACAAGTACGCCAAGTGCTAGTGCAGCCACGGCCATGACCAACCGAGCGCTTCAACCATCCAAGTCGCTGCTGTACTTGGCACTCACCGGCGCAGCAGCGCTCCGAATCGGCATCTTCCTCTCCACGGATGGCTTCACCTTGCTGCAGGACCGGCCCGAACTCAGCACACCATTGAGCAGCTTCAAGGCGCTGATGGAGACGCACTACCTTTTTAAACATCCGCCGACGCCCACATCGACCTCGTCTTCCCTTCGAGTCTCGGACCCCTACTCTGCTGGGACCATTCATCACTCGCCGCTGCTTCTCCCCATCCTCGACTACGCTCTAGACCGCTTCCATTCGCGAGGAGATGAGCTACCCGTCGCCATCATCTGGACAGCTGCCGATGTCATCGCAGGCTGGCTCCTGTTCCGCGTCTGCTATGCCCGCGAAGTAGCAACACGGGCTCGACAAACGCACTTGTTCGCCTGGGACCAGAGCAGAGCAATCAAGGTGCTTGCCATGTTCCTCTTCAACCCCTACACCATCGCCACCTGCATCGCGAGAAGCTCCGTATCGCTCGAGATTGCTGCTTTGCTCGCTGCGATCCACTCTGCCATGTCCGGCTCGGCCACCTTGCTAGCGGTGTGCTGGTCAGCATCCTCGCTCCTCTCGCTATACCCAGTCCTGCTGTTGCCCATGCTCATCCAGCTGTGCCGTCGAAGAGCAGGCGAGCGCGTCTACGAACGCGAGATTGCCAGGATCAGCAACGACACTTTGTCCAACGACATGAAAGCTCAACGGCAGCTCGGCTTCCTGGTGGACCGTGTCCGATTCGCAAAGCGGTTCGCGGTGTTCAAGTGCATCGTCCTCATGCCTGCTGCCCTTGCTGCAGGGCTATGGATCTCACGTGCCATCGCCCTCAGCCCAGGCAACCCCTCAATAGCCGCTGTGCTGCTCAACTTGCCTAACATTCTTCAGCTTCCCCTCGATCACGGATGGGCATGGGCTGAACAGGTCTACGGCTCGGCCATCTTTGCCACGGACCTCACGCCCAACCTGGGATTGTGGTGGTACTTTTTCATGGAGATCTTTGACCATTTCCGTGACTTTTTCCTGCTCACGTTCAACGTGCACCTCGCGTCGTACGTGTTGCCCTTTTCCATCAAGTACAGCCAAGATCCGCTGTTTGGCATCACGCTCATGACCGGTGTCATCGCTGTCTTCAAGAGCTATCCGACGTTGGGCGACCATGCGCTGTTTCTGGCGCTTCTGAGCTTGCATAGTCAGATCTTCGAGTATCTGCGGTATCCGCTGGTGTCGGCATTGACCTATGCGTACTGCACGTGTCTGTCGCCTGCTTTCCACCATCTGTGGCTCAATGCCGGCTCGGCCAACGCCAATTTCTTTTATGCTATTACGCTGGTGTGGGCGCTGGGCGGAGGCATGCTGGTGCTCGATGCCATGTGGGCGTGGGGACGCGAGCGGTGGGAGAGGGAGAGGACGCCGATCCGCTCGCGAGTACAAAGACAGAGCGAAGAGCACGTCGATGGCGATGCATCGGTCGACACTGTTGCCTCTGATGTGCTGCCGAGTGCGCCAACAGCACCAAGCGAAGGTTCGCTGCAGCAAAGCGATCAGCCGAGGAAACGAGTCGTTGTACAAGTATAGACCCAATCCAAAGAGCCAATCTTTTGATCTTGACAGCTTGAGGACGATGTGAGATCTTTTCATCGGCAAGTCATGTGGCCGTCTGATTCGCAGTTGCAGAGATCGATGAGGTCAGAGTAGACTTTGCATCGCCGTGATAGTAGATACGATCCGCGACGTCCTTGACGGTCCAGTCGAGACCCTGGACGAGATTGTCGCCGGTGTAAGCGCTGCAAGGCTGGATGCACCAGCTGTGCGTCGACACTCTATCGAGCTCGAGGTGGTGTTTGATCTGCTCCGCCGAAAGCGCACCCGGCAGATCCTGCTTGTTGGCAAAGATGAGGATGGTCGCGCCGTGCAGGCGTTCCTCCTTGAGCAGCTTGTCGAGCTCTTCTTTGCAGTCCGAGAGTCTGGCCGTGTCGGACGAGTCGACGACCCAGATGATGGCGTCCGTTTTCTCGAAATAGTTCTTCCAATAAGGGCGCAGGCTTTTCTGGCCGCCGATATCCCAGACGTTGAGGTGGTAGCCTTGGTATTGGAACGTCTGGATGGCGAATCCTAGCGTGGGCGAGATGGCCTCGATCTCGGACTGCGGCTGGTTCTGGAGCTTCTTGAGGATGGTGGTCTTGCCCGCATTGTCGAGGCCGAGAAAGAGGAAGCGGAACTCGTGCGACCGCAGTTTGGTCTTGCGTATGATGGTGAGCAGACCCATGGCAGCGAAGATCAGAGATGGTCTTGATGAGAGAAGCAGTCGATGATGGAGAACAACACTTTTTCTCAACGGACCCTGAACAGCAGAAGACCATGGCCAAAAAAATCCCAGGATTGTGCGCCATAGCGATCTCACATCTTGCTCCTCAAAATGCCACGTCGGAAATACTCGCGGTGTGTACAACTGACACACCAGCTTTTGCAGTAATTCTGCATGGTTGTCTTCACAGAGACCTTCTGCGCAAATTATGCACATGCTTAACTTAACACATTTGGCCAAAAAAGAAAGCGAAAAAGAAAGCTCCCTGTTCGGGGTTTGAACCTCCACCTCTTGTCTCGCTCTACCACTTTTCCGAATTTCACATTTTATTTTATTTTTTTCCACTGCGCCACCACGCGCATTTCTTTTAGGGTCTAGGGACTGACTGACTAAGTACCCTACAAATATGGAAATCAAAGTAATTTACCGTACGGAAAGGTAGGTCTAACATTTTGCCGACGCTTTTTTGGTCCGGCTTTATCAAAGCTGATGCAGCAGCTAGTACACACCCTCTGTAGCAGTCCAGACTAATACACCCGATCTTTGTTTTCTTTGGCGTGTTTTGCGAATTTTCGTTTCGCCTGTCAAAGAAGAGTCGCAGAAGCAAACAGCGTCATTCCGAAGCCTAACTTGAGCGAACTGTTGAAGCCGCGGCGAGCGTGTCTCGATGGTCTGGAACTTCTTTTCTCTCTCTCTCTGCTGGCTCGATGCTCGCTGTTGCAAGTTTGACATTTCGCTTTTGTGACCCTGCACATCGCTGCATGACCAGCAACACCAACGCACGTAGGAACCCCGGAGAGAGTTCGACTTCTATGCGATCTTCTGCAATGTGACTGGTTGCAGAATGGATGTGTGCGTGATTCTAATTTACAGTATCCTCTCGTCGGCTGTTTGTCCCCGAGTCTCTCTGTCTTGAGCTGGTCTTGCATGACAAGACCCTTTCAGACTCAGCCCCTTTGTCAAGCTGCGATCAAAGATTTGTTCTTTGTTTCCGCTTTCCATCTCCGTTGTTGTTCCAAGATGCCGTCAGCCGCGCCCTAAGCCTTCCAAGCTTCTCCTCTCGACCACCATCCTCCTGCCTTCCCCCACCGTCCGTCACTGGGCATCGCTCTTCGACCATGCGTTCAATCGTAACACAGTCGCTTGGTGCGCTCTTGGCGTTGGCGCAGCTCACATCGAGCGTTGTTGCACAAATAACACCACAACAAGTGTACCAACCACCGCCGGCTTCGAGTGGAGCAGTCTCACAATCCTCCAATCTCACCGACGGCGTCAACCCTCAGTACGCCGACCTCCTTGGCAATGCGTTGTGGTTCTACGAGGCCCAACGAAGTGGTGCTCTCCCCGCCAACAATCGTGTCTCGTGGCGGAACAGTAGCTGCGAGAACGACGGATCGCTCAACAACACCGACCTATCCGGCGGCTACTACGATGCTGGTGATTACATCAAGGCAACGTATCCCTTCTGCTGGACCATGTCTTCGATAGCTTGGAGTGCTCTCAGCTATGGCTCGGCTTACGCGAGAAGCTCCCAGGATGCCTACCTCGATTCGACGCTCCGATGGGGCCTCGACTGGCTCTCCAAGGCACACTCGGACGAAGACACGCTCTGGGTGCTCGTCGCCAGCCCTACCATCGACGACCAGTACTGGGGAGGCGACCTCAACATTCCTGGTCCGCGACCCGCCTTCAGCGTCACTCGTCAGAACCCGGGAACCGACGCCTTTGCCAGCTGTGCTGCCGCCTTTGCCGCAAACGCTTTTCTGTACAGCGATCGATCGCTGCCCACCAGCACCAACGGTCCTCAGCTCGGAGGCGTGCCCAGCATCCGCAACCGCACCTACTCTGAAGAACTGCTGCGCCACGCAGATGGCCTCTGGGACCTCGCCATCAACAGTTCGCCCAAGCAGGTCTATCAGGTGGCATCGCCCGTCGCAGGTCGCAGCTATCCGTCTAGCGCGTACCAGGACGACATTGCCTTTGCCGGCCTGTGGATGGCTCTAGCCAAAGCAGACGCCAGCTACATCAACCAGGCGCTCACCTTCTATCCCAACGGCAGTAACCCTTACGCTAGTGTCAACGCCGCGCTCAACTGGGACCAAAAGGTGTCAGCGCTGCCCGTCCTCGCCGCACAGATGGCGCAGTACAACGCCTCGTTCGGTCTCAACATGTCGCGCTTCCAGAACGACGCCGAGCAGTACTTTGACCACCTCACCGAAAACAAGATGCAGGACGTCTTCCAGACCAAAGGCGGCCTCTACTGGTGGAAGGGCGACAGCGACTCGAACAGTCTCAACCCGGCGCTCAACGCCGCTTTCATCGCCGATCTCTACTCGAACTTTGCCACCACGCCGGCCAAGACGAGCGCCTACCGCTCGCTCGCCGATTCGCAGGTCGACTATCTGTTGGGCGACAACAACTACAACGGCCCGTACATTGTCGGCCAGCATCCCAACAGTCCGCAGAACCCGCACTCGGCCATGGCTTCGGGTGGCAATGATATCAACAACATCAACAACAGCCCGCCCAAGGAGCTGCACGTGCTGTACGGCGCCGTCGTGGGCGGCCCGGACAAGCAGGATCGCTTCTTTGACATTCGAGATGACTGGCCCGAGACCGAGATTGCCCTCGACTACAATGCGCCTTTGATCGCTGCGGTCGTCTCGCGCATTGCGAGGAATGTCACCAAGGATCCTGCCTTTACGACGTCCAGTGGCGCAGCGAACGTGGCTTCGGGTCTGCCCACCGACGCAGCGTACCCGCACAACGGCGGCGGCGGGCTCAGCACAGGTGGCAAGATTGCCATTGCCGTGGTGGTGGTTGTCGTTGTTCTTGGTGCTGTGGCCGGTCTGTCGTGGTGGAAGCGCGACAGCATCAGGTGGTTCTACCGCCAAAAGAAGATGGGCTTGTAGGATCGGCACCAGCATTTGGACTCTCTCTTTCTTTCTCCTACACAACGGATCGGATCTGTAGACTTTACTTTCTTGTGTCGCATCCCCCTTGACAAGGGGCCAGGACAATCGCATGCCGCACGTTTACACCTTTCTTGAGGCCCGACACTGAACGAATGATCTTCCAGAGCTCTTGTGCACGACCTCGGTCTTCAACACAAAGGTTGCTCTTTCAAGGCGTGGCTATGAGCATCTTGCCAACGAGGACCCGCGTCTCTCTCGGCCTACCAGCATTGACGACCACGAGCTCTTCAGGTGGCATTCGCTTGCGGAGGGGGCTGGGTGTCGAAAGGCCTCAGCGCCCGCCTCGCATGACTGGACAGTCTGTGCCAGGCTCGCCTTGAGAAGGCTGCTCTCCAGCACACACACACCCGGACGTGTTGTAGATGGTGTTGATGGTGTTGACCAGTGCGAGCAGCACCCAGTCAAGTTCAGGCTTGTTGAGGTCATAAACATCCGGTTACATGGGCTTTTCTCACTCGCTTGCTGACCTGGCCGGGACAGCTCCATCTCACTTATTCGCGGGTAGCATTCTTTCCATCTGGCGCCGGGAGTGGGACTCTTTGTTCCGTCGTTCAAGCCGAGTCTGAATGGGTCGAGAGACCTTTTCGGCATGAAGCTCCGTGTCAAGCGAGACGGGAACACTGGAGATGAGACTGCTATTCTTGACACAGAACACTAAAAATGAAAGGCGGCTAGCTACAGCACGCAAGCGAAGTCCGACAGGCAGCTCCAAGTTTTTTTTTTTTTTTTTTTTTTTTTTTTTTTTTTTTTTTTGATGTCATGGCCTTTTTGGTCCGCGGACACTCCTTTTCTGCCCCGTGCGGGCGAGGCTGTGTGCCACCATGCACGTTTCCGTCTCGTACATGCTGAAAAGAATGACAAGATTAACGGCGATATGCTCTTTGCAATGCTACCATCTTGACTACCATCGTCCCACACCTTTCTTGCGTGGAAAGACCATCTAATCGCTCTCACCATGCCGATCGACCTCAAGAAAGCGCTCAAGACCGATGATCCCAAATGGGACAAGCTCAAGCAGGGCTACAAAAAGGTCGAGACGGGCGCTTGCAACGTGCTGGCCCCGGTTGGTGAGTGGACCAACCGCACCGCGGGCAAGTTTGGCGCCGAATCCTTCTGGCCCACGGAGCTCGGCCTGGAATGCGACAAGGCTGCTCGAATCTTGCGCACCTTCACGAGCAAGGGTGTTTCCGTCGAGGTAGACGCAAACAACGCAGCAGGCATCAACGACCAGAATGCTGTAGTCCCACCGCCGGCACCGCAGTACGACGCCAAGGGCAAAAAGATCAAGGATCCGCACAAGTACGACAGCCGCAAGACGCAGAAGGTCATTCGCAAGATCCCGCCCAAGGTGCTTCAAAAGGCGCACGGCCTTGCCATCTTTACCGTCTTCCGAACCGGACTCGGCTTCTCGGGCGCCTCAGGATCTGGTGTTGTGCTCTCGCGTCTGCCAGATGGCTCGTGGTCTGCACCTTCGGGTCTGCTGATCCACACGATCGGGTATGGATTCCTCATCGGTCTCGACATCTACGACGTCGTCTTGGTGCTTCGCAATCAGAAGGCGGTAGACGCTTTCAAGCGCCCCAAGGTCAGCCTTGGCGGTGAGCTTTCCGTTGCTTTTGGACCCGTCGGCAATGGCGCTCAAGTCGAAACCGGCGTAGAGGCAGCACCGTGCTGGTCGTACGTCAAGAGCAAGGGCTTCTATGCCGGCCTTCAGCTGGACGGCACCATTGTGCTCAAGCGCGACGACGAGAATGGACGATTCTACCAGTCGCCTGGCATCAAGGTTGAGAACATTCTGTCTGGCCAGCTGCCCGGACCTGCACCTGCCGCCGTGACTCCGTTGTGGCAGACAATCTACGCTGCTGAAGGCCGACCGGAGCTGATGGGTACCGACCGCATCCCTGAAGGCACTACGCCGGGCGACCTCGAGCTCACAGAGGAAGAAATGAAACACGCCAGCAACTATGCTGAGCAGGAGCAGCACCACCAACAGCAGCAGCCCGGTGCATCCGCAGCCCCAGTCGGAAGCCTCTCGGCTCGAAGAGTGCCACCGCCTCCTTCTGGCGCTGGTCAGGCTGCAGCATCTGGCTCGAGTGCCATCTCTCCGCCGTACACAGACCTTCCGCCGGACTACGAGTAAGTGCCATCGCCTCTTTCATTGTCTTCAGCTTCGAACACACTGACTTACGATCACTCCTCGCTGTGTTGGTTCAACAGATTCGCCAATGCCCCTGTTACTGCACAAGGAGGAAAGCAGATCGATGCAGCCGGTCCTGGCCACTCGCAGCAGTCCAGCGACCTCCCTCCGAACCCGTTCTCGCATCCATCCGGCGCTGCCCCGGCCGGTGCTGCCCAGTACGAAAGCGCAGAGCAGGAGAAGGCGCGACTGCAGCAACAGTACGCTGCTGCCCCAGCTTCCACCTCCACCACGTCGTCCTCACTGCCTTCCCGAGTCGAGGCCCTGTACGACTTTGCTGGACAGGAGCAGACGGATCTGCACTTCAAGACGGGCGACATCATTCAGGTGACCGGGCAGGAAGACGAAATGTGGTGGCGTGGTACCCTCGATGGCCGTTCTGGCATCTTTCCTTCGAACTACACACGTGCTCTGTAGATGACCTTGTTCACCCGCTCCAGCTTCGACCTTGTAGCATATGCTTTGATTCCGATACCATGTTTTTTGGACAGTAACAGCTCGAAGGGTGACCGTGATGGCTCGAAGCTGCAATCGGTCTTGTGTCAGATCGCCCGATACGGGCATTTATGCAGGGACCAGAGAGTTCTCGAAGCGTCAAAAGCCTAATCACGGGCAGAATCGCAGTGTGTGGAGGCATGTCGCTGTAACTGCAGTTTCCGAAAAGTTCAAAGCTTGCGGTCTCAGGAAGAAAGTCTGCGACTCAGCTTTTTTGGGAACCGCTTGCTGCCGCTTGCATGCAGCACGCGACACCCTCACTTTTGCCACCCACTTCTGCTCCTCTTGCCCTTCCACCTCCTCCTCCCTCGCTGGTCTTGACGGTCGCCTCGACGTTGCGACCTCAAGGACCTGTGTGGCATACAAACTGTCAGCATGTACAACGTCCGCGGACCTACATCCGCGCTCACCGAGTTCCTCAGGGAGCGAGGCATTACCGCCAGAAACACCAATCGCTTTCGACGAAGGGACCAGGACCAGCAAGATCAGGCAGCCGCAGCCGCAGCCGCAGCTGCAGCAACAGCCTCCCCGAATGGGCAAGCTGCATCAGCTTCCCCTTCCGCTGCCTCTCCCGCACCGGCGGCGCGCCCTCGCCGTCCCCTGGCTCGCAGTGGCAGCTCGATGAACTTCGAAGAGGATGACGAGACGGACGAAGATCTGCCCCCCGCAGCAACTGCTGCCACTACCACGCCCGGTGCGGAGGCCGAGTCAAGCACAAGCTCCGGTCGACAGACGCGATCCAATGGAAAGAAGCGTGCGCAGCAAGACGACGTCGCTGCAGAAGCCAGCAGCAGCAGCGCCAACAACAAAGCCAAGAAGAGAGTCAAGAAGGGAGACGAAGATGATAACGACTACGACCCGAAGAGTCCGTCCAAGAAGGGCCCCGCGCCCGTCGATTGGGAAGATGCGCTGGGCTTGCCGCAACCCAGCAGCTCGCGTGCCAACTTTTCGTACGCCAACCGAACACCAGGCAGCATTGCCTACTGCGGCATGTGCAAGATGAAGTTCACCATCACTTCGTACACCAAAATGTCCGACAAGGGTCCTCTCTGCCACCGCTGCGGTCCCACCTACAAAGGCCAAAACGGTCCTGGCTCCGCTGCAAAGGCAAAACCAACCCCAAAGAAGAAGCAAGTGCGACGCAAGAATCTGCAGGACGGCATACGCCAGAGTTTCCCCAGCTTGCAGAGCTACTGCATCGAGGTGATCAGCCGCCACATCGAGGACGTTGAAGCGCTCGGTCACATTGGCCTCAGCAACATGGATGCCATCAGCAAGTCGATCTGCAAGAACCGCAGTCTCAACCCCAGGACGCTGCAGCTGTTCCTGTCGCCCTCCATCACGACGCTCTCGCTGTACGACTGCAGCAAGCTGGACAGCGAGTCTCTGCAGAGCCTCGCCACGTTTGCGCCCAACCTAGAGCACATCAACTTGCAGCTGTGCGGTATGCTGGACAACGACGCGATGGATGCCTGGGCCAAGAAGCTTCCGAAGCTCAAGAGCGTCGAGCTCTACGGACCGTTCTTGGTGCGCAAGGAGGCGTGGCACCGCTTCTTTGAGGCGGTCGGTGCTCGCCTCGAGAGCTTCAAGATCCGCGAATCACCGCGCTTCGATCTGTCGTGCGTGGAAGCCATGGTCAAGTTCTGTCCGAACGTGCGGGAGCTTGGCTTGGCGCAGATCGGCCCGCTGGACAAGACGATGCTCCAGCCGCTCGAGAGCTACGGCGAGCAGCTGACGTACCTCGACGTTTCGGACCCAGGCGTGTCGGCGCCAGGCATCCCGCCCAAGTCGCTCGAGGACGACGAGGTGGTGAGCCTGATCAGAGCGGTCGGCAAGAATCTGGTGCACCTGGACGTGTCGAAGAACATCGACCTGACGGACCGCATCGTCAAGGAGGCTATCGAGCCGCAGTGTCACAAGCTCAAGACGCTGCGTCTGATCGGCTGCGAGAAGTTGGAGGCCAAGACGGTGGCTGACATGTTTTCCACATGGGCCAAGCAGAAGGTGCCTGGCATCTCGTACCTGCACCTGGACCGAATGCTCAAAGTCGACGACAGCCTGATGGAGCCGATGCTGACGCATTCGGCAAGTGAGCTGGTGGAGCTGTCGCTCAACTCGGTGGATGGCATCACGGACAAGGGGCTCGAGGTGCTGGCCAACGCCAAGAATCTCAGCAGACTGGATGTGCTCGATCTGTCGTTTGTGCGCGCCGTCGACGATGACAGCCTGGAAAAGATCTGCCGCAACCTGACCAGCCTGAAGAAGGTGTCGGTGTTCGGCTGCAACCGCATCAGCGATTTCCTGCGATCCGAGCGAGTCAGGATTGTGGGCAAGGAGAAGTATGCTGCTTGATACAGCTCAGGGGACGATTGAAGGGAGTTCAGAATTCTCAGAGGTAGACGAAGAGAAAGTTTGGTGCTATGGGACGGCCGGAAGCCCTACGTTTGCCGGCTCAAAGGCTGATATTGACATTGACAGTTTGTACGGGTCCAAATCCGAAGAGGTAGTTGCTATTGTCTTGTGTGGGGTTGCAGTTGACCCCTCATGACTTTGCAGATCTCGTCTGAGTAGATGGTAGGCCAGGATGACACGCGGACGAGTGAGTCGCGAGCGCAAGGCTCGGGGCCGTATGTGGTAAGAGACACGGAGAGCCCGTTCCGCACAATTTTCGGTTGGTGGGGGGCATGCAGAAAGTTTGAGGCTTTCGCAGCTGGTTATTGTCTTGTTGCAGGCACAGCCCCAATCGTCGGGACCACTCTCGACTCTTTGCGAACCCTCCATCCATCAATAGCTCGCTCGCTCAGCAGAGACGGCTTGCTGTTCCGTCGCAAGCAGCATCACGAGCCCACAATTCTGGTCACATGGAAGGGATGAATGAGCATGATGAGCCTTGTTGAAAAGGTCACCGGTGTCGGCCACGCTCTAAACGAGAACGGGAGAGCCAGCCAAAGCGTTTCGACTCTTTTTCGCCCCACGCCCCGCACCGCTCCGTGGAGCTTTGGGACCTGCAGGCTGGCTGCAGCTGAAAAGTGCATTTTCCCCCCAGATTTCTGGCGGAGTCGATTACGACATTGGAGCTCGCGAGATTCCGCCTTTGCGGATCGTTATCGGATGAGTGATTCCTTCCCGCTCTGTCGGAAATTTTTGGCCCATCTTGCTTTGCGTCGGTCGGGCCGAGAGGACGGCGTTTTCGAGCGAAAAGCTTCGATTTGCTTGGTGCTTTGCTGCGTCAGAAAGTTTGTTGCGTTTGAGCTTGGCTGGCTGGCTGGCTGGCTGGCTGGCTGGCTGGTTGGCTGGCTGCCTGTCTTATCGCTCACACGCTGCCCCTGCGTCTTGCCAAGAGGTCAAAGCGTCTTTGTGCTTGCTTGCCTCCTTCCCTTTTCCGCTACACATCCATCTGTCCCTCCTCCTTCATCCTCACGATATGAACGACACCTGACCATCTCTTTGAGGCTTTCAATCGACGACGACGACGACGACGACGACCTCCTCAACAAAATGGCGGTGGTTAGCAGTGCCACCACTCCGGACTCATGGCGTTCTACCTTGGGAGCCGGCCAGCAACCTGCAGGCTCGCTGTCGATGCGTGGCTTTGATGGTAATCTCACTGTCGGCCGTTCCGGCGCCAGCGCGACTGGCAGTGGGCCGCTCACTCGTGAGAATCTCGCCACTCTGCCCAACAACGGCAGCGCCACCCTCCCAAACCGCTTGCGAACTCAGCCTTCCGCGCAGTTCCCACCAGGACCAGCGCTCGCACGCATGGCCACCTTCGACAGCTGCAGGGCCTCCATCTTGACCGACAGCACCGAGTTCAGCACCTCGAGCACCGTCAATCGTGGATACGCTGCGCGCATCGACGTCAACGGCAAGGTCAAGCCCTTGTCGTCCACGCCCGACCGACACGCCTGCCAGACCATCGCCTTTCTCAAAGGCCCTTCCGATTCGCTCGATTACAAGACCTATCGACCGGGTGACGAGATCAAAGGTGCAGTCCACCTCCTCCGCAACGATCCCGAGCGAGGCATCATCACCGGCATCAAGGCACGCATTCGAGGTGAGCTCGAGACCAGCGTCTTTGGCGTGGGCGACTCGAGCTACTACTCGATGGACAACGAGCACGGTATCGCTCGACGCCAGCTCCAGTTCTTTTCCGAGCAAAAGACGCTTGCCACCAAAGCGCACCTCGAGTCGGGTGCCTTTGAACTCGAACAGACCGGGCTGGTAGACCATGGTCGACGCAACAATCTCGCCGTGCCTTTTAGCTTTGTCCTGCCTCTCAAGCTGCACGCTTCTGCGCTCGATATGCTCGACAGCAAGCTCAAAAAGTCGTTCAAGCGCGGTAAGCAGTACATTGACCTGCCCCCTTCCATCGACATGGAAACCCGCTACGCTCCACCCAAGCCCAATCAGCTTTTCGGTCAGGTCAAGGAGAAGCTGCACGGTCAGAAGCTGCGACCCATGGCACGGATCAAGTACGAGATCGACATTATCGTCAGCAGGCAGCGATTCGGATCCGTGCTTCTGCCCCACAAGCGCGGCGAGCGAATCATCCTTGCCTTTGCCGTCGAGCCCTATCCTCCGCGCACGGCGGGCCTGGCTGTGCCGACGCTGGAGCCAATTCGAGCTCGCCGTGCGACGTCGCGCGGCGATCGTTCTGTTTCCAGAGATCGAGTCGCTTCGCCCGATGCGACGCCCGTCGAATCAGCTGACGGTGACGACGACGACGAGACCGTGGACGAGGACTCGTGGGCTTCCGATCTGGGCGGCTTCCGTCGCACGCAGGAAGTGTTTGGCGCTCTCGACTTCGAAGCGCCTCCTGCATTTGCTCCCAGCACCATCGCACGTTCGATCTCGAGGCCCAGTCTTCCGGGTTGTCGACGCAAGAGCTACATCAATGTGAAAGAAGGCGTCGATGGCCGCATGAAGGGCTGGCTGACGCACTCGCTCGAGAGCACGATGTCGGGAGGTCGGGGCTCATTTGAGGCCATCCTCTCGGTGCCCGCTATGGCTGCGCTCTACATGGAGACCAAGATCCCCTTCAGTTTGGAGCTGCGTCTGCCGCAGCATCTCGTCGGATCGTACGTGCCTCGGGTCGAGTTGAGCCTCGTCCGATCCGTCATGACCTACTCGCGTCTCGGCACGCTCGTCATCGAAAAGGAGGACCCGGACAACCTCGCCAGCTTCAGCGGCCCTCACTCGTGGGCCGAGCGCATCCGCATCGTCAACATGGAGCGCCAGGCCGATGACCATCTGCCGCCCTTTTACGAGCAGGGGCAGGCCAGGCAGATCTACACGGGCAACTTTGCTATTGGCCGCTACGAAAAGATGATCAAGGCCGGATCGTCGGCGCCGTTGAAGCAGAAGCTGATCCAGGAGCCCGAGCTTCGATTGGTCGTGCCGAGTTTCTCGTTCAAGGCGCTGCGGATCGAGTACAGGCTTCGCGTCAAGATCTCGCTGCCTGGTGCAGGTGAGCCGCAGGCGTCTACTTCGTCATCGCCGGCAGCGGCAGCGGCAGAGAACCACATTGTGATGGAGACGCCTCCAGTGCATGTCGCTGCTAACCCGGATACGGTCGACTTTACGCGCCAGCAGGCGGCCGAGTCGCTGGACGACGATGCGCTGTCCACAGTCGATGTGCTGGACGAGGACGAGGAGCGTTTGGTCGAGGCCTCTGCTTCTCGCATCTCACGTCGTCCCGCTACGCCTCCTGCTCCTGCTGCTGCCGAGGCAGACGAGGAAGACGATGACGACTATTCGGCGCAAGCGACGCCGTTGGCACGTACGCCGCTGCGACGCTCGCTCGACCTGACGGCGCTCACCGGTCTCACGGCCAACACTGCGCCGCCTACCGCTGTCGAGAGCGAACCGCTCGTCTCTTCCGCAGGTTCCGTCATCAGCGAATCGAGCTCGGCCAGTTCGGCGCTAGAAGTGCCCTCGCTCGACCCCATCCCCGACGACGCCGACGTCGACGACGAAGACGAGCTGACCGAACAGCTCGCACTGGGCCTCATCGATCGCGAGCATGCGGCTGCTGTCGTCGCGGCCCGATCTCGTCGCCGTGCGGCTACGATCACCGACGCCCGCCGCCCGACCCAGGCGCTGCCGACGTACTCGGACAGCATCGGCATCCTTGGTTGAATGTCATTGTTGCATCGATTTTTCATTGTTCATTGTTCACGTTTATGATTCCCTCTCACACGCCTCCTCGCATGCATGTTTCGATTTGTGGCTCAGATTTCCGCTCCCGCTCGCACTGTTGCTCTTCTGGCGTCATGGTCCGTTTCGTCCATCTCTGCATCTCATGTTGATCCTCCAATGCAATCTCACACGTTTTCGCATCGCACACGGATCGAAGGTTGGGAAAGAATCGCCTGCGTGTTCAAGACAGGACTTGGGTTGCAATTTTTGGTGATGAGGGACTGCGAATCATACGAGCATCCAATGTAGCCCGAATGCAAGCGCGGCCCCGAGGGAGAACATAGTACAATGAAGGAAAAAGATGCAACGACTCGTTTAGGCAACGAGGGTGGAAGCGGTGGCGGCCTCGTACTTGAAAGTAGGGGCGACGGCGCCCTTGGTCTTGTAGTAGCGAGCGAGGCGGTGGATACGCGACTCGATGAGAATCAGGCGGAACTTGGAGTCCATGTCCTTGCGGTTGCGCTCGAGGTGCTTGCGCACCGAGACGGCCTTCTTGATCAGGTGGTACAGGTCCTCGGGGATCTGAGGAGCAAGGCCCTGCGACTTGAGGATACGCAGGATCTTGTTACCGGTCACGAAACGGACCTGGGCGATACCCTGCGAGTCACGCAGCTGAACACCGATCTGCGAAGGGGTCATGCCCTTTCGGGCGAGCTTGGTGATCTGCTCAACAACCTCCTCAGGGGTGGTCTTGAGCCACGAGGGGGGAGTGCGGCGGTAAGGCAGAGCCGAGGCGGAGATACCCTTTCCCTTGGCTGTGGAGTGAGAACAAGTGGTGGTGCGACGATGCAGATGAAGGATGTTAGTCTCGATGATGTGTGCGGATGTCGGAGTTGTATTGGGGCGAGCTGACTCTTCGATGAACAGCCTTGGTCCTTTCTTTCGCGGACATGGTCGCAGTCGGCAGCAAGATGGTAGCGCCTGGTACGTGAGAGACGGCAACCGCCGGATCGATGCTGGTGTAACGGCTGATCAGGCGTCACTCCGCCCTCCAATACCGTGCGACGACCGTTGATGCAAGATTGGACCATGACAGCGGAAAGAGCGGAACAAGGCTGTTGACGAAGAGTGCTCGCCCAATGACGGTGAACACTTACAGTGCATGCGACCCATTTTGGCTGGAGATGGTCAAAGTGTCGAATGAGAGTCGGGTGTCGAGAGGTGGTGCAAATGTCGGATGCGAAACAGAAGATGTGGTGGAAGGTCGGACAGAAAGACAGCAAACAGTCAGCACTAGACCAACATGAAGCTCGTTCTACGGATTGTCCCTTTGAGGTCGCCTCGCTTCAGGCATCCTTCACGGAGCGTTCCACGAGCACCTGAGATTCCTCCCAATGGAGCCAGCCCGGTTGCGATGATCATGCAGTGTCGTCCTTTTGTAGGCGAACCTGTCGGTCGAAAGGCGTCTGTCGGGTCGATAGATGGCGATGCGTGCAAGGCGTCGAGTAGGCTGGCGTGTTGGGCTCGGCGTTGCTGCTGATGTTGCTGCTATGCATGCTGGTGTTGAACTTCAAAATGGGTCGGGTTGGTGGCTGCATGATCATCCAACATCGCGACTGCTACTCCGTGCACATGCTCCTATCCTTTCCAACATCATGGCGACAGTACCTGCAAGACCACCTTATGTCCTCAGCTGAATGCCGAAATGCTTTCCTCCCAACAATCCTTTGTTCATGCGTACATACCTGTACAAAGCAACAGAGAGAACAGTCAGTCGAACGGTTTGTGGCAAGCGGTCGTGATGGTGCGTATGTATGGATGAAAGACGTACCTAAATATTCTTGATCTTGAGGATGACGACGGTGGACTAGATTCCTAAAGGTAGGAGAGATGGAGTGATGGCGAGCAACACTTTCCGATCCAGCCCAGACGTCGACTCGCTTCGCTCTCGTGGTGCTGGCTTGCTTTCGACCTTGAGCTGTGCTGTGCTGGTTTCTGACTCTGGCGAGCTGCAATCGCAGTCACACTGAGGCAGCACACAGCAAAAGGAGCAGCAGCGCCTCGCTCTCCAGCTGCGTCAAGTCTTCCAAGATTTCCTCTGTGCAGAAATTCAACTTGATCTGATTTTGTATTCGAAAAGCGCAAACGTGACCTCGGCCGAGCTTTTCTCAATTCAAAATGTGCACGCCGACTTGTTCTTCGCAAATTCGAATTCGCAGGCCTCAGGTCCAAGAGTCGGGCGTTGGTTGAGTGTGAGACTGGGTCCAACGGTCGGCTGCTGGAGAGTGCTCGATAACTAGGCAGGCAGCAGTCGAGGAAGAACACAACGGACAGGCAACACCACACAGAGACGAGCGTTCAGTCAGTCGACTTTGCGATTCGAGTTTGCTCACGATCCTCTCTGACTTCTCACCTCATCATATCAACTATCCCTCAAGGTAGGTTTCCGATATCAGCATTATACCGACGGCATCAGCACGCATTCGCAGAGACACAGCACACCGTACGACAATCAGCAGCCAGCACACAGCATTTCTCTGCACCCGCACATCGGCATCTTCCTCGAATCAGCATGCAAACCACGCAGCATGGCAGCGAGACTCAGGATACGACGAATATGCTATCACTGTTGGAAGCAGTAGACGTGTCGCAGACCAATTGGCTCACCAACGCCAGCATGATCAATCTGGACAGCTCGTAACGAAAGGACGCAACCGACAACCATGGTCGTTACTAGGCTCTTGGCTTGAATGTTGTTGTGGCCTTGCTAGGAACTTTCTTGGAGGCTCAAGGCTAGAAGGACCATGCTGCACGGTCAGTTGGAGAAGCGAACAAGGAGTAGCAACGAGGTTCGCCGCTGCTCAACGGACAACTGCAACAACAACTAGAGTCGACGGAGCGTACGGTTGGTGTCTCCGTTCTGCAATGCATCGGACTGCACATCAGCTCTTCCGCACAACCAAGCACCACAGCTCAGACAACAGGACACAGCGCATCCGATCTCCAGCATTTGATCGTGATTCGTACAGAGAAACCACCACCCTCGACCCGCCCGCCTCCTACATACCTTCCAACGACGTGCTGTGCCTCTCGCGCTTGCGCCCTCGATTTTTGCTGCTCTCGTCACGCATTATACATGCTCAGTTCCGACATGCTCACCATCCGCATTCTTTGCATTGCACACTCACAGATGAAGCTCAACGTTGCTAACCCGGCCACGGGTGCCCAGAAGTCTTTCGACATCCAGGATGAGCGTCTCGTTCGCTGCTTCTACGAGAAGCGCATGTCCCAGGACGTCGAGGTCGACTCGCTCGGCGAAGAGTGGAAGGGCTACGTCCTCCGCATCGGCGGCGGTAACGACAAGCAGGGTTTCCCCATGAAGCAGGGCGTCCTCCTCCCCAACCGTGTCCGCCTCCTCCTCTCCAAGGGCGACTCGTGCTACCGCCCCCGTCGCACCGGTGAGCGCAAGCGCAAGTCCGTCCGCGGCTGCATCGTCGGCCCCGATATCCAGGCCCTCCACCTCATCGTCGTCAAGCAGGGCGAGAAGGAGATTCCCGGCCTCACCGACGCCGACTCCACCGTCCCCAAGCGTCTCGGCCCCAAGCGTGCCAACCACATCCGCAAGTTCTTCAACCTTTCCAAGGAGGATGACGTCCGCCAGTTTGTCGTCCGCCGCGAGGTCGTCTCCAAGAAGGAGGGCGCCAAGCCATACACCAAGGCGCCCAAGATCCAGCGTCTCGTCACCGCCCAGCGTCTCCAGCGCAAGCGTCACCTCCGCTCGCTCAAGATCCGCAGGGCAGAGGCCCAGAAGATCCAGAAGGAGGAGTACGACCAGCTCATCGCCAAGCGTGTCGCCGAGAAGAAGCAGGAGGTCGCTGCCCACAAGGCCGCCCGCAAGTCGGCCAAGGTCCAGGCTTAAGCAGTTGGAGATTCGCTTCTCTTGTTCTTCGACTCTTTCGCATCCGCCTAGCATCTTCTTTCTTGTTCCCGCTGTCATCTTTTCCCCCCTGCATCCCATCCAAAAAAGACGGGTTCAGCGAAAGGACAACATGATCCCTTCGCTGTCCCACTAAGAGTTGCGCCTCGAGAAACGGCTCGAGATGACGGCTCTTTGTTCACACCCACATGCTATCTTTGCTATCTAGGTCTTCGACTATGCACAGCTGGTTGTCTATCCGCTTCTGATGTGCAGTAGCTCGTTGCCTTTCTAGCTCACCCACACTCGAGAGAGCTTCTTGCGTCTAGCGCAGCCGTCTTCTGTTTGTCTATGCACGCTCGCTCGCTACTTTCAAAATTCGAATCTGTACAATGACCCCAAACTGTTGATCGTGTGCAAAGCGGTGCTTCGACGTGGTGCTGCCATGGTTGAGGACTGGGTGAGATCCGCCTGAGTGCGGCAGGGGCTCGAGTTCCGCTTGAGACGCGTCTTGAGTAGGACACTGACCGACGCACGGCCTTCCGATTCATGTTGGCGTTCGTTGCTGTCCAGTCAAGACGCTCGTCAGTGCTGGGTTTGCGAGTGGGTATGACATCGCTCACGTCATTTCAAAAGGGCCTCATGGTTACGGTGACGTGTGTTGACGGTCGGCCACAACGCGCCCGGCAGGTTGACCGCTGTGTCGACTCGGGTCGAAATGAGTTGACGTCTCCGTCCACGTCCGCACGCTTTCATCATCCAGTTCCCCGCTGTTGATATGTTGTTACACTTTTGAGTTCGACCTCTTCCGTCTCGCAGCGGGTTCGCTAATGAAATGGAGCTTGACGTCGATGTGCTTTCTGCTTTGTGCAAATGTGGAACTTTGGATCAACGGAAAGCTGCTGCGCTGTCGTGTTGTCGACCCTCCGACGCTGGTTGAACACACACATCTAGCACGACGAGGGCGTCAACGCTCATGGACTCCGAACAAAGACAGTCCCTCTTCTTCGCTACAATCCAAACGAATTCGACGTTGAAAATGAGCCTTGTGTTTGCTAGCAACAGTCTTGGTCTGAGAACCGAGACGACCGACTTGGTGAACACAAAGCAAGGCGAATCGCGAGACGATTCACCTTTCGACAACGAGGAGACGTGAAGTTTTCGACGGCGCAAGCTCTAATCGCATTGGCAAGCTTGCTTTCCTTCAACTCTGATGACCCCGTCTCCGTCGACTGCATTGACTTCGACGGCTTCAATGTCAATCTCAATATCGGAATCACCGCTTCGGTCATCGGCGTCCGTGTTCCGCACGTCGTCGGGTCCGCTGCTCTGTCGCTGTTGTGGTGTGCAGGATCATCGGCGCTGCTCGAGTTGCTCTCGCCGGCCGCATAGAGAAGAAGGGGCGTATGCGAGCAATACGAGCACGCCCAATGATTGTTGGCAATTTTTTGTAGATCGGACGCAAATCTGAGCGGAGACGCACCGCCTCTAAGATTTGGGGTGCGATTGCGTTGGTCTAGTAGCTCGCGATCGTTTCCAATGCCGATGCCTTTCAAAGAGCTCTACATCCTAATCAAGCAAGCAGCACCCCTGGTGAGTCGGACTCAGCGGAGACGAACAACGACAATTGAAATTTTCGGCAACTCTCACGACGGAGTGACTCGTAGACACTAGAAGCGATCAAACATAGACATCAACAAAGGCGTTTGGGAACGAAAAGCTGTGCATTACGCCGACATCATGCTGGACAATCAAGCCGAAGGCTGCGACCAGTCCGTCTGATCCTGCACACTCTGACCGTCCGCCTCGAACGCGATCCTCAGCCTCAACCGCACAGGGGCGTTGGCAGGAACCATGACCCTCAGCGCCTGAGTCTCGGTCGACCCAGGCTGGATAGTCGAATTCGAGATGGCCTGCATCTGCAGCTTGTGCGTCTTGGGCACAGCAGCTTGGAAATTGACGTTGGAGATGGAAGAGGTCGAGGTAAAGCGCGCGGTAATGTTGACGATTTCCGGTCGGGCTGGGTTGGTGGTGGGTGTGAGCGTGATGGTGAGCCCGTGCTTTGTGTACACGGTGTGCGCTTTGGCGGTGGAAGGAGTAGGCGCGGGTGTGGCGGCGGAAGCGGTTGCTGAGGCTGGAGCAGCGGTGGATGCGGGTGCGGATGCGGAAGAGCTGCTGCCGAGGCTACCGAGCAGGTCGAGACCGCCGTACGAGGATGCAGGAGCGGCACCGGCAGCGGCCGCCGGGGCCTGCTGCGGTGTGGACGTGCTGCCACTGTTTCCGAACAAACCAAGGATATCGTTGACAGAGCTCTTTGGCTTTTGTGCTGCCGGCGTCGCCGCCGCAGCTGCCGGTGCACCACCCATATCGCTTCCACCAAAGATGTCCGCGAGCAAATCATGCGTGCTCTGCTGAGTCGAAGCACCGCCGCTCGCAGCTGCCGGCCCGCCACCGCTCGCAACAGGCATCTCGTCACCCATCAAATCCAACAAAGCATCCTTGTCTGATCGAGTCGATCCCACTGGCTTTGCCTCGCTCACCGTGCCCAGCACGGTCTGCTTGATCTCCGGTGGAGGCATGCTCTCGAGCACACCTTCTCGAATGTCGCTCCTCTTGAGCAAGGTAGCAAACTCGACGCTGCGCTGCTGGATTTCGACCTCGACACTGCTCTCGAAACTCGCAATGATCTGCTCGATGCGCGACTGCTGCGATGCATCCGACAGTCTCGTGTGCAGCTTGGCCAGCGATGTCAGCACAAACTGGCGGATCAAACCGTTGACGTACGGACTGTCGAGCACCGACGAGAGCAGATCCACAACATCCTTGGGCTGCACCTCTCGTACCAGCTCCTCGTCCTCAAAATTGCCGCCCTGGATGAGAACGTCTCCGAACTCGCCAACGACCCAGACAGCAGCGAGCGTGAGGCTCTCCTGCGAAAAGTCCTGGTGGAGCGCAGAGAAGAGCTTCTGCACCGTGTAGGCCTGCAGCTCTGGGGTGTGGCACACGAGACGAATAAAGGCGGACAGGATCTCTTCGCGCACATAGTTGCCAGCCAGCTTGAGCACTCGCAGCACCGTGTCAATGTGCCATCGCTTGTTGGGAGCGAACTTTTCGGCAGCGAGGCAGATCTGCGTGGTCATGCCCAGCTTGAACTCGTTATCGGCCACTTCGAGGAACGACAGGAGCTCGCGCGTCAAGACGCGCACGTTGCTCTCGTTGATGAGCGCATAGCTGAGCTCGAGCGCGCGGCGGCGGATGGAAATGTCGCCGTCACGAAGACAGTCGAGGATGATGTTGCGATGGCGCTGTACGGCGTTGGTGTCCATCGACACGACCTTGCTGAGCGTGTTGAGGGCCACATAGCGGATGTTGTTGTCGCGGTTGCTGAGGAACTTGCCGAGGATATTGATGGCCATGACGCGCAAGCCATTGTCTGCGTCAATTTCGAGGATGGTGAGCACGGTCTCGTAGAGGATACTGTTGCCGACATTCTTGCTTGCCTCGGTGTTGGTGGCCACCTGTGCCAGAATGTCGTTCATCGCCTCAGATGCCTGGGCGTTTTCTTTTCCGAGAATGCGGAGCAGGCGCAGGATCTTGACCTGGAGGAAGGGGTCGGTAATACCAGAGACATCGTGCTCGGGCGAGTAGCCGGTCGTGACGAGCGATTTGAGGTGCTGTACCAGCAGCGGTACGGCGCGCCTGTACTGTTCCAACGCCTCGTCATCCTGTCGGCAGATCTCGATGGCGAGCGTGACAGCACACAGCAGCACGCCGTGATTTTTGTCCGAAAGCAGCTGCTTGGTTCGGTCGACAAAGTGATCGATGAGGTCAGGCACCTTGCGGACGATGCGCATGGCGCAGATGGCAGCCTTTCGACGGATGTAGGTGTTGCTGCTGCCCATGAGCTTTTCGATCTCGTTGCAGAGATCTCTCGACATTTCCTCGGATGCAATGTTGGCAAAGGTGCAAAGTGCAAGACCGCACACGTACATGTTGGAGTGTTCCATGTCGTTCTTGAGACCGTTGGTGACTAGCGTCAGGACCTCGGTGTTTTCGTCGAGCAACAGCATGATTCCCAGGTAGCCCAGACGCTTGTCTGTGAAGCGCGGCGTAGCAACGAGCTTGAGGCACTCGATCTGACCAAAATGCGCAGGATAGCCGAGCATGTGGATGTAGAGCAGCTTGGCGATGTTGTTGTGACGTGCGAAAGGATCTTCATCCTTGAAGGCTGTGCGGATCGAAGCTGACTCCTTTTGGATGAGCGATCGCTCGTCAGCCAGCGTCTTGCAGGATCGAATGGCCTTGATGAGCGCCTTCAAATTGTAAAGACCCGCGCTAGCCATGAGACCGCCGAGGCGCGGGTCGAGCGCAGCCACCTGCTGCTGTTTCTGGAAGAAGGTGGACATGGCGAATCAGCGCGCACGATGACAGCCTCTTGAGCAGGTGCTCGATGTCGCAGCAGATGAGCCAGTCAGTGGTCGGAGCTGCACGAGCCAGTAGTGTGGACGAGCCGGCCGGTGAGAGTCTGATCGCGAAGGAGGAAGGAGATGACCGGGGGTATGAAGGTGCGAGATGGGGATCAGGTACGAAGCGCGTCTTTGGGGAAAAGTGTTGGATACAGCTGTCGCTCAGCTTCACACACAGGCTCAATCACGGGCCAGCTGTTTCTGGTTGTTGCCTCTTCGACTCGTCGTAATTTCCAGACTTGGTCAGAGCGTCATCGGGCCTCCCCGTTTCACCCAGCTGCGTTTTGTCCCTTTTTTCGGAGGGTTTTTCGGAGGGGAGTAATTTGCGATTTTCTTGACCTCGATTTTCGAAGATTTTCCTTTCAAAAAATTGAATCGTCGTCCAAGAAAGCTATGTTTCTCTTGACAGACCACTTGCACAAGAAAAAAAGATGCGGCTAGGAAGAATCGAACATCCGTCTCTACGGAGCTTGTGTTTCCACAACGTAGCGTACTAGCCACTGTACTATAGCCGCCGTTAGAACATTGTGCAAATTACGAGTATATTAACTGGATTGGACTTGAGTTGATCTAGCCCATTTTCGAAACCCTGAATTCACCTGAACTTCAGCGGGTCGCCGATAGCCTTTGACCTGACTTGGGCATCGGGGGTTGCTGCCGATGGCCGGCTGATCCGCCTCCTGGTTAGGGGGATTCTCACGCAAAGCCACAACCCAAAGCCTTATCAATTGAAATTAAATAAGAAATACTCTCCTTAGAACCAAACCGTAAGCTTTGGGTTGTGGCTTTGCGTGACGAGCGCTGTGGCCTGCCTAGTTGCCTTCGGGCAGTCTATGCAGCTACCACACTAGTGACTCACCTCTCGCCGCAGCTGAAGACCGTCGGTGGTGCTTTGGCTGCGGGCGAGTAATCCCTCAGAAGTGAGGGAACTAAATAAAATTGGGGGTCTCCCCCGTGCATCGGGGGTTGCTTGCTGTCAAACGACGCTCATCAACACCACAGACTCGTTGACCAGCTTGCAATGCCAAAATTGAACCACCTTCTGCCGCCTCTTTTTTCCAGATAACTGATGCACACCCCAAATCACTTGCGAGTCTTCACGGTAAAGATGAGAAAGAGAAGGCTTTTCGAAGACGAGCCTGCTGGTCACAGACGTGAGCGCACAGACGTGAGCGCACAAGAGAGACCCAAGCCGCACCCAAACTTTGAACGAATGAGACCTCTCCGATGCTTTTCCGCAAAGACCTTGCAATGCCTCTGAGTTGCGCCCTTGGATTCCGTCTAGTCACTACGGGCTAACATCTGTGCATTTTTTAGCGCCTTCCTCTCTAGTCATAAAGTTGGAAGAACCACAACGCCTCGGCATCCAAAACCTTCTCAAAAACCTCCAAAAGATCTCACGCATCCCCAAAAGCTGATCATCCGACCGGCGGGCTTGGCAATGAAAATGAAATCATGCAGATCTGCTGAAGGGACATGCGTTTCCGTGCATCGAACTGCGGATCCAGCAAATCGAGCGCTGATCCAGACTCGGAATTCATCCGTTGTCTGACTGGACCGTGCCCACAGTCACATCTGTGCCGGCTTCGGACTCTCCGACGAGGCGAATCTGCCTCCACTCTCTCTCCTTGAGTGCTGAGCGGCCGCGAAAGTATTCAGCTTCGACTGACTGCGCATGCTTGGCTAGCGAACTCAGCCATTTGGCCCCCCCTCTGTCTGCAATTCAGTTGATTCGATCAGAATAAGAAGTCGGTCGAGTTCCTCCTCCGTCTCATCTCCCTACAACCACACGCTCCCATTCCTCGTTTCTCTCGCCGACATGTCTGCGCAGCGCTTGCAAGAGGCATCTAGCAGCGTCAACAACGCCGAAGTCGGCACCGGCCAAGCAATCACCATTGCATCTCACGAAGAGGCTGAGATGCTCAGGCACCTCAAGCCGGATCTTCTGTTCGAAGTAGGGCAAGACGAGCTCATCTTCGGCGTCTCACACCCCCTCGCACGCAAAATCTTGCAGATCGTCCCCGTCAACAATCGTATCCCCTGTCCAGCCAAGGACTGCACAAGGAACTACAAGGCGCACCAAGCTTTCCTTAACCATGTCATTAAGAATCATCCTGGACCCCTGGGCGAAGCAGTAAGCGAGCTGAAGCACCTGCGCCGGCCCATCATACGCCGATTCTTCTGCCAGGTTGGGGACCAAAACGCTCTTGACTGCGCTTTTCCTGAGAACCGCCAGCGGCATAACAACTCAGCGCCAACTCGCAAGGTCGCCGACGGGACAGCTAGTCCTTCTAGCTCCATCACCGACTCGCTGTCTTCACGATCGCAGATTTTTGGCATAGCGGCTCAGGTTGAGTCGAACAGAATGATTGACGATTCGAACGCCAAGATTATCGAGTCGAACAGAACGATTATCGAACTTTTGACCACCCTTTGCCTGGCGTCGGGTGCAAAGCCTCGCCGGGCATCGGCCACCATGCTGCCGACTCCTTGGAACGAGAGGCCCATACTGCGACAGTGGGATGAAACCATCGCGGAGCTAACAAGCATTCGAAGCTCGATGGGCAATATCGCTGGCACGGTTGCGACCCCCCCTGCAGACTGGTACCACGACGTCGTCAGGGCCAGGTCCTTCCACAGTCGCAGCCTCTGATCCGCAGTACCTCGACCGCCTTGAAAGCCAGAACACGCCCTTGGCGAGCGGTAGTCGTTCAGAGAACGGCCAGGGTTCTAAGCGCCCTTCTTCGGGTCAGAGGGACGAGCGCGGCAGCAAGAAGACGAACAGCAGAGGCAGCACGAGCAAGAACAGAGCCACCTAACGCCCAAGCGATGAAGAGAAGAGTCTGTAGTGCGATTCATTTGGTAGTCGTTATTGGTTCGTGATCCAGTCCAGTTCCGAGAGATGTCTTTTTGTCGTTTAGCTCGCAATATCGTTTGTCTTCACTCGTTCGAAAGCCTCCCTTCAGAATCCAAAGTTATCGGGTTGTCTGTTCATTCCGTCCAATGAGTCAACATCTCTGCAGGCTGTGGTCCGTGTCCAATCTCGAGGCTCAGCAATTCAAAGGGTCACCACCGGCAAACCATCATGCAGCGTACCTGCCATGAACCTCTTCAAAACGGTTTTGCGGCATACCCTGCCGAGCCATGAACCTCTACAAAACCATTTTGCAGCGTACCTGCCTGGCTGCGAGCTGCCTCAAATCGGTTTTGTGCGAGGCTGGTAAGATGCTGCCAGACCCGCTTCAAATTGGATTTGTCGTGGAGCTGCCCGGGTCCGGCTGCGGCCCTCTGCAAATCGGATTTTGGCGAGGCGGTTGCGAGACCGCCAGGCGGCGTCCCATTGCAAATGAGGTCTGTCGCTTCGAAGCTGCTGCTGGTCTGGACCATTGTCGCCTAGACGCTCAGCCGCCTTCACAGCAGACCACAAAATGGATTTGATCCTTGGGATGCATGCCAAAACGCTTGTGTTTGAACACGCACTGTCTGACAGGTCTGCCCTCAGGAGGATGCCAAGGCGTCAAAAGAAAAGAAAAAGAAAAAGAAAATCCGATTTATTTTCCTCAGCCTTGATGGCAAGGGGCCCGGCGCGTCGCTCCGGAACGCCTAACTTTCGGAAAAGTCACAGCGACGTTGACGCACGAAACGCGCAACGATACACAGAACAACTTGATTGGGGTTTTGCTGAGCTGCATACACTCGATCATTTGGAATCACTGGAAACGGAACAAGTGTTGAAGAACAGGACGGGGGATAGACGTGACTGGGAGACAAATTGACTTCGAGACGGACAACGAGACGGACAACGAGACGGAAATTGGAACAGACAACGAGAAAAACAGCGAACGTGACATGAGACGGCTTCTCCCTGGAGGCCAGCGAGCCTTGGTTCAAGCAGGAGGACCGAATTCGTCGAGCACAGATGCAATGATCTGAGCGGTCGCCGTGATGACTTCGGAGGCAAGGATGTTGGCCTGCTCGAGCTCGCCCGGTTGGAACTCGGGAAGGTAGAAGTTTTGCCGGGGATCTGGGCTGATCTCTGCGTTGAACAGTGCAGGAGACTGACCCATGCACAGAGAAGACCATTCGTCCGGATGCTGAGTCCTGAGGTGGAACAAGATCCTTTTGCTGTTCACATTCAGGTCGGTCTCGCGGACCCAAGAGCCATCTTCGCCACGTGTTCGGGACAATCCTCCTCCTGGTCGAGCAGGAGTCGAGCCAGCTGGCACAAGCTCGCAGAGAGGACAGAAGCCCGTGCGGAGCCAAGCAGCCCTGACAAGCTCGACCTGCGTGATGGCGTTCAGACGGCCTTCGTAATGAAGCATGACTGCTGCGCGGCTCAGCTCCACATTGCGACTGAGGTTGGCGCGCTCGATGTCGGGATCCGTGACTTCTCCTTCTGCGTCGATGTTTCCAGCTTCGCTCTCTGAGCGATCGCCTCCGACATCGACGTCCAGCGAGTCGCTAGAGCTGCTGCTGTCGCTGTCGTCATCTCCAGAGTCGGTCTCGCCAGCGTTAGAGGACTCTGAGTCTGACCCAGAATTGCTGGTGCGCTGTTGAGCCGTGGGCGCAGTGAGATTGTTGCCATCGACATCCATGGACTCGAGCTGACGATGGACCCCCTCGTTATCGATTGGATTGTGACTCGACAGGAAGTCATGGGCCCTGCGAATCTGTTCCATGGTGCCACTGCCACCGGAGAAGGCGGTCGACTCTGCCAGCTCTCGACGGTGCACTGCGGCTGCTTTCTGCCGCAAACCACTCGCTTTCGCCAGATGAGCAGCGGGATGAGCGTCGTGGCCAGTTCGAATTGTAGGTTCTGCGAGAATTGAGTGGCCTCGCAGGTGACGGTCTGAGTTTTCGTTGCCATCGTGGCACCTCGTTGACCTTTGAAGGAATACATGGACACCTCGACGTACCACGACCACGTGTTCTCGCTGGTGAGTGAGAAGTTGCGACGGATGACCACGTCGCGAAGCTTGATGAAGTCTTTATGGCCGGATCGGCCTCGTTGGGTGCAGTCGCCGGGGCGTTCGCCTGTGTTCAGGCACCAATTGGATGATGGCGACCTTTTGCAAATCGGACGCAAACCTAAGCGGAGAGTTGGCGTGCTCCAGGATGTAGCCAATGCAAAGGCTCGCTTCGAACTTGCCATAGGCGACCGTGTGCTTGTAGCGGCGTCGAAGGCCCTCAAGATTGGCCGTGCTGTTGACCCATTTGGCCAGACGAGCAGTGAAACCGTCGTCACCTACACCAGACCATCCAGTGAAGAGCTGACCATGCCCCTGGCGGTCTTTCTCCTGGAGCTGCTTGATCGAGACGTTCTTGAGATGCGTTGACTAACTTTCGAAGGTGAACGCGCTGACTTTCTTGTCCTCGCCGCGACCTTTTGAGTGGTCGAGCTTGAAGCCTAAAAAATCCCTGCATCGTTTCAGAAGCTCTTCGAGGCCCCTGACATCGCAGGTGATGTCGTCCCACGGATCGCTGGGCTGGCTCTCGACTGGCATTTGGGCTGCAGAGGACGGGATGATAGGATATGAATGGCAAGGTCAGTGGACATTTCAGCGATGGGGAAGTCAAAATAGCTACTCACGCTTATAGAACGTCTCGAACCAAACGATGAATTCATCGCGCAAGCTCTTCTCGACTCTGCCTCGCTCCGTCGACTGATCAGCCCAGTCTTGAGCAGCAGCCTCTCTTCGTTGATAGCTGGCCTCGGCTTCGGCTCGCATAGTCTCCAAGGTGCTGCCGCCTGCTGCTTGAATTTTGCGGGTCAGTATGGTGGGGCCCACACGCTGTATATCCGAGATTCTAGGCATCGTTACATTTGTCGACGCTAGATGTGGATGGTGATGGAGGAGGGTGGTTGGTAGAAGGAAAGAATGGATGGATGCTTTGCTTTGCTTTAAATCCTTGCTAGCGCTCGACGAGCTGGAGCCTCGATGCGCGGCACTCGTCGCTCTCCCTCGATTGGCTGAGTTCGGCGCGGAGAGAAGTGAAATCAGTGTGACGGCACAGAGGCCATTCGGCCTTGCGAGATTTCAAGGCTGATCAGTCACACCGCCACTGAAGGCTGCCCTTCCTCCATGACAAGGCAAGTTAGCAGTGTCGATGCTGCGACATGTCGGCACATCCGACTTGAATTCCACGGCGATCTGGCTTGTGGCCGGTTGTGATGTTGGGGCGCGCTCGAGGCCCGAGTGCGATTCTCACACAAATTCGATTTCAGAGCGGCATGGAACTGACAGGCGGCGGCGACTCACGGGTCATGAATACAAGATCTATATTCACTTCATGTGGCGACAGGTTTTCGAGAAGCGTGAGATCTTTTGGGGAGGTTTTTGAGAAAAGTAAGGTTTTGGGTGTGACTGCGCCGAGGCGTTGTGATGCTCCCAGTTTCGTGACTTCTGGGAGAAGAAAAAGAAAAACGAGAAGACAGAGGCGCCGAAAACCGTAAGAGACCGTGATCAAGCGGAGACCATGGCTTTGCGGAACTGCTTCGCAGCGGAACTCAGAGGCTTTGCAAAGCTTTTGAAGGCGTGGTGTGTGCACAGAAACGCAGAGATACGAGGGTGACAAATAAAAGTACAGGAGAGGAGCGCAGTACAAGTACAGATGAAACTCGACTGGAGAATCGAATGCGGAGAGCGTGGGGTATCAAGTAGGTGTAGTTCTCCAACAAAAGGCTAGGGCTTGATCTCTTCCTCGACCCAAGCACCCGCCAAATCAGGCGGCAATTGCTGCATCTGAACACTGGGAGCGCCGTGGAGGTAGCGCAGCTGTTCGAGGATCTGCACACGGATTTTCTCCAAGCTTGCTTTTGAATTTTGGTTCTCGACTCTGCCTGCCTGCGTTGGCTCGTGGAGTCGATAAGAGGGAGCGAAGAATTCCATGTAGGGCGTGCTGGGAAGCGTATCTGGGATGGAGCAGCCCGTGAGGACAGACGTCTCGTATGCCCAACAGCGAGCGACGTTGCGAATGGTGTAGCCGCCGCCGCCGAGGACGAGCAGCGGAAGACCGAACGACTTGATGAACTGAACGCATTCGCCGTGCGCTGCGATGCTGAGGTTGAAGCAGCCGAGACGGTCCAGACCGAGCGAGTCGGCGCCGCACTGGAGCACAATCGACGAAGGGCGGAAGGTGGTGATGCACGGTTCCATGACGCTTTTAAACAGGGCGACATAGCCGGAGTCGTCGATGCCATCCTGCAGGGGAACGTTGAGACAAAAGTGCTTGCCGAGCCCGGTTCCGATCTCGTCAATGTTGCCGGTGCAGGGGAAGAAGTCGTTGCCGTACTTGTGGAAGGAGACGGTCATGACACGGTTCGAGTTGTAGAATGCTTCTTGAACACCGTCACCGTGATGAATGTCGATGTCGATGTAGAGAACGCGCGGATGATACCTGAGCAGTTCCATGATGCCCAGCACAATGTCGTTGACGTAGCAGAATCCCGAGGCTTCGAACTTTTTGGCGTGATGCAGGCCGCCGGACCAGTTGATGGCGATGTCGGTTTCACCAGCAGCGAGTCTTCGAGCGCCTGCGAGAGAGGCACCAGAGTAGGCCTTGCAAAAGTCGTACATGCCATCGAAGACGGGGCAGTCATCAGCAAAGTTGAATTTGGTGAAGGCAGCCGAGGGTGGTGTGGATGGGGTGACGTTGGCGAGGAAATCGACATAGTCGCTATCGTGGAACATTTCGAGTTCCTCCTTTGTGGCTTCTCGAGGCGTGAAGACGCTCATATGCTTGTGTAGACCGTATGCGAGCACGAGACGGTTCGTCAGAGTGAGACGCGCGGGCTTCATGGGATGCCTCTCGCCGTAGTGGAAGTCGCCAACGCCGGCGGGGTGATAGTAGCTGACACGTGGATTTGAATGCGGTTGGATGTGACAGGCATCTTTGTAGATCGCTTGACCGGCGCCGTTGGCATCGGAACGATCGTAGAAGAAAGGTGAGTCGGAAAAGGTGGCATTGGAGTTGCCCCCGGTTGCGGCCATATCAAAGTCGATGACCACCATGATTGCGGCGGTGAATGTGAGCGAGCAGATGCTGGCCTAGCGGCCAGACTGTCACGAGCACGAGGATGTTGAAAGACGATGGTGATAGGTGGTGGTCGACGGATGGATTGTGACAGTTTAAGGAGAAGCTTCTCAAAAACCTCGAATTGCTGAGCTGCTCGATTCGGCTCCGGTGAGATCAAGCTTTAACATTTTGTGATTTTTTTTTTTTTTTTTTTTTTTCGCGTTGCCCACACAGCGTGCGAGAAAAGCATCGCCCGGTGCGTCGGTAGGAAACGCGTCTTTTTGAGGCATTTTCGTGGGCGCATCAGGGCAGCAGCAGCAACTTGACAGCTTCTCGACGGCAAACACAAGAAGCGAGTCAGACGAGCCAGTCAAACAGAAAAGAGTGAGCTGGTGCTGCAGAGGAAGCATGAAACCGAGTTTACGCTTGTGACGCTCAAGTGTGGCGTCGGCTAAAACGCGCACACTGCCCTGATGCACCTCTACATGCACCTGCCAATCATCAACCTCTTAACAACCTAACTCGTCAGGGTCCGTTTCAGAGCGGATGACCAACCCAAACCAACGCAGCTGATGCGTCGGCCGTGACTCCTCCACTGCAGCTGCTCGCCTGTACGGCCACCTTATCTCGCTCGGCCCTCGACCACCCGACACTCTGTCTCGGTCCTGCTCTCGCCAATTGGAGCCTGCGTGTTGCTCCTCTCTTTGACCCACTCGCTTCGCCTTCATCTCCATCACCTCCTACTCTCCCTGCTTCGTCCAGCTGCTTCAATTGCAAGTCTCGATTCTCATCCATTGCACTTCTTGCCACGCATCTAGACTCCCTCAAGCATCGCCGCAAGCCCAACCTCAATACAGCATCACATCAGACATCCCTCGATCTCGAACCATCTCCGTACATCCAGCTCAAGCCGAGGCGAGGACCATAACGACGCGCACTTCCAACAGCATCGAGCTGGTAGCGCTGTCTGCCTCTCAAACGCATCCCTCGACCACGCTCGGCGAACAACGCTCCCGCCACAATCACGCTTCGGCAGCCAAACTAGACCTCTCTCCCTCTCCAGAAGCACTCGACCCTCAAGACAACGCTGTACAAGACTTAAACACTCCCGCCAAGATGTCGATAGCCCGGGCCACCGTGCCCATCTTTGTCGTCGGCATGTTGCTAACCGGCATCGGCAACTCTCTGCTTAACAAGTATCAGGACATGCAGTGCGTCGCCAATTGCGACTCGCCAGATCCAAAGCAGCGTCAAGAGTTCTCTCAGCCTGTCTGGCAAACGCTCCAGATGTTTTTGGGCGAATGCCTTTGTCTGCTTCCAGTCCTCTTCCGCGTCCTCTACAACCGCTTCTTCACCAACTACGGCGACGCAGCACTCAAGAAGCCCCTGCTCCAAGCACCGCCCGACTCGGGCATCATCTTTGACGGCGATCCGTCCTCTCGTCAACGCGGCACCTCGGCCATCTCGTCGTACGAAGCCACGCGCGGTCGCGTACACACGGGCGCCACTCACGCACCCACAGAGCCTTCCTCTATTCCCGCGCCGCCGTTCGAGATCGCCTCGCGTGCCGTTCAACCTGGCGAGCTGGGAGACTCTGATTTCACCGACATCAACGACAGCAGCTACATCCACGCTGTCGACGCCGACGAGGTTGGCGCATTCAAGGGCGAGGCCATGTCTGGCAAAGCTATCGGTCTCTTCTTCATGCCTGCTCTCTGCGACATTTGCGGAACGACGCTGATGAACGTCGGTCTGCTCTTCACTCCAGTCAGCATCTACCAGATGACCCGAGGTGCTCTGGTGCTCTGGGTCGGCGTCTTCTCGGTCATCTTCCTCAGGCGTCACCTGCACCTTTTCCAGTGGCTCAGCTTGGTCACTGTCATGATGGGTGTTTCCGTCGTCGGTTTGTCGGGGACCTTGTTCAAGGCGCCCGAACCGACTGGCTCCCTCGACGAGGATGATGAGATTGGCGAATCTGCACAAGCGCTTTTGGGTGTCCTGCTCATTCTCTTTGCTCAGCTCTTCACTGCTTCGCAATTTGTGCTCGAGGAGAAAATCATGTCGCGCTACTCGGTCGAGCCATTGCTCGCTGTCGGATACGAAGGCTTGTTCGGGTCGCTGACCACGATGATCGCCATGCCACTGCTGCACTGCTTTGTTGGTCGAACACCCGAGGGCCGGGGAGGCTACTTTGACATGTCTGCTGGGTTCTACCAGATCATCTCGGTGCCCACCGTGTTCATCTCGAGCATCGCCATTTGCTTTACCATTGCCTTCTTCAACTTTTTCGGGCTCTCGGTGACTCGCAACGTCTCTGCTACCGCCAGGAGCACCATCGATACGTGCAGGACGCTCGGCATTTGGGTCGTCAGTCTGACGCTCGGTTGGGAAACGTTCAAGCTCACCTCGGGCAGTTTGCAGGTGTTGGGTTTCGTGCTCTTGGTCTATGGCACCTTCCTCTTCAACGGCATTGTCAAACCTCCCGCTTGGTGCGACCCTTACCGTGGCAGGGGCAGATATAGACAGGTCAGGATCGATGACGACGAGACCGAGGACGAACGTGCTTAGCTTGACTTCGAGATCCTTTATTCCTGTAACAGTAGACATTCCTGCCTCCCCAGGATACGTTCCTAGATGCAATCTCTGCATGATACCACCAGACCCGGTCCTGTGTGCGTCTGCAGAATCGACAGTGATCATTCGTTGAGCTCTTGACGCACCCGTGCTGGTAGTACCGGCGCGGTCGCTCCGCAAACAAGAGCACCTCCGCAGTCTCTAGAGCATAGTAAGCGCATCGTCTGTTTCGAAATCGTACAGCTCAGTGAAAAGCATGTCAGCAACACCTGCGACTGAATCTTTCGGCTGTGAGCGTGAGCGAGGAACGGTCCGCGTCAGTCGGGGAATCCAAGGCAGTGCTCAGGACAGGTGTGCGTGTCGTGACGATCGGACTGGTCCCCCTCTTGCGTCGAGTCTGAGAAAGATGCGACAATGGCCGAAACACGTTCCGACCGACTGCGGCCGCTGCGAGCTTGTTTACCGCGTACAACGAGGTAGCGATGTGTCACGAGGTGCGAGTTCCGTCTGCGTGCGGAAGTACACACCTCAACACATGATCCCTGGGCCGAGTGAAGCCTCCGCACGCTCGATGATGCAGCAGGACTGAATCGTGCTAGCGACGCCACGCACGAGCTCTCGCTCCGTTCTTGACAGGCGCTGGGCGGAGGGTGGAGCCGGACGCAGAGCTGTGCGGGATCAAGTTCTGTCGTGGCGAAAGCGCGACCTGGCTAGCTGCGACGAGGCTTGCGACCTTCACCGCGGACAGCGGCGTCGGATGTGTCGGTCACGAGCCGTGTTCGAACTGGCATTTCAGCTGTGCGGACACACGCTTCCTTCACTCGTGTAGGCTCGGGCGTCGCTGTTCGGCGCTCCACTCACTTCACACATCCGGGTTGCGGTTGTCGTCAACATGCCTTTCGTCGAGCTGTCTGATCTCTACAGCAAGGGTGCCTGTGTTGCTCAACACGCTACTGGGAGCTGCTTTCATGCACATCCGTCGCCCTTACTGTCGATCCATCAATCATAGCGCAAAACGATGGCATTTCAGAGCGACATCCTGACAAACAATACTTGACAAACAAAACAAAAACAAAAGGAACGACCCATGTACATGTGAAAAGAAAGTGTTCTGCCAAAACCGATCACTCGTTGCCAAAGCCCATGCCCTCCTCGATGGCGAGGGCGAGCTTGCTCTCGAGCGTCTCAAACGAAGGATAAGGCGGCAAGTCGATGCGGTTGAAGCAGGTATGCGACTTGGGCAGCTGGTTGACGTCGCCGGACTTTTCGATGGTGAAGCGTCGCGGTCCATCCGAGCCTTGAAGATCCTTGAAGCCATTGACGGGGATCCTGGAAGTACCAGTGGCAAATTGCAACAGGCGCGACTTCTTCTCGGTAGGCCAGGCACGGACACACTGCCAGAACCACTGCACCACCTGATCCTGCTCGGTAAAGCCACGGTAGTCGGTGAACTTCTTCCAGTCGTCGACGTCAATCTCGGACATACCACCGATGAGCAGCTCGAGCTCGCGTTCGTCAAACACATTGATGAGGTCTTGCGGGATGAGCTCGGTGAAGCCCGAGATGAAGGCCTTGAACTGCTCCTCGACACGCTTCGAGATGCGCCATTCGGTCATGAGATCGACGTACTCCTTCTTGTTCTCGTCGGTGACCTCGACCTCTTCTCCGCCGGGCTTGAGTTCGACGGTGACCATCTCTCCGAACTTGTCTTCGACGGCGGTGAAGGTCTCTTCGACAATGCCCTCGATGCTGTTGTCCAACATCCACTGGAGCGAGCGGTGGTAGTCGGCGTCGACGGACTCGAGATCGCTGAGCGTAATCTTCTTCTTGAGGATCATCTTGTAGAACGAGACGATAAAGTAGGCGTCGAGGAAGCGTCGGTGGAAGATGGCAAGACCGAGAACACGGCCAATGAACTTGAAGTAGTTCAGGTGCTCCGGGTTGATGCCCGAGTGCGGGTTGATCTGGAGCGTGTAGTTGTCGTGGGCGCTGTACTCGAAGAGACAGTAGAAGGGGTTGAACATCTCGTGGGAGAGCAGGAAGAAGAACTCTCGCGAGAGACCGCCGTAATCGAGACCATCCTCGCCGTCGAACTTGATCATGAGACGCTTCTTGAGGTCGTTGGGCTGCTGGCGCATGATCTCAGCATACGAGTCTTCGAAGATGTGAGTGCGGCGCACCTTGATGTGGCACTGGCCGGGGATGGGACGAAGCGCAGGCTGGCTTCGGAAGTAGATGAGCTTGCGACGGAAGTCGCGCTTGTACTGGGGCACGTTCTGGTCGAGACTCGAGGGGAGACGAGGGTCGTCCCAGGTGGTGGTCTTGGTGTTGTGGTCGACAAAGTAGACCCTGGCGGTGGAGGTGAGACGCATCTCCCAACCGCTGGGGAGCGGGCCGAGCTGCGAGACGCTCTGGGGCTGCACGGTGAGGTTGCTGCCGTTGGGGCCCATGATGCGGAGGATCTGCTGTCGTCGCGGGTCGACCCAGGTGGTGGTGCGCGTGTTGTGATCGACAAAGTAGGGGCGGCCTTCGGGCGTGTGACGCTGCTCCCAGCCTGCAGGGAGGGGGCCGTTGCCGGCGGTGGTGCTGGAGCTGGCGGGCAGAGGGTTGGCGGAGGCAGCAGCAGCAGCGCCGGGGCTGTTGATGGCCGAGCCGGTGGCGGAGGGTCGCGAAGTGTCTCCATCGTTTACGCCGAGGAAGTCATCGGCCAGGGCTCGATTGCTGTGCCTCTGGCGGTCAGCAGCTGAAGTGCTCGCAGCAGCGGCAGTGTTGGCGCTCGGGTTGGTGGAGGGCCTTGTCCAGGTGGTGGAGCGCGTGTTGTGGTCGACGTAGTAGGTGCGGCCGAGATGATCGGTTCGCCTCTCCCATCCAGCGGGAAGAGGTCCGTATTCATCGGAGCGGGTGTCCTGCGAGCCAGCGGTGCGCGAGCCAGCAGCAGCGGGAGCGGCGGACGACCTGGCTTCACTGTTAGCGCCAGCAGAGGTGGGGGTGGCAGCGCTCGAGGCAGCAGCTGCGGCTCCACTGGACGAAGAAGACGCGGGGTCAACAGTAGACGCGGGTCGACTGGAGGAATCCCCGTTGGCGGTGGAGGGGGTGGAGGCAGCTGCTACGACGGGAGTGGCAGCACCGCTTCCGGACGTGGAAGGACGTGTGTCGGAGCGAGCTGCGCTGGACGAGGCTGGCGTGGCGAGCGAGGCTGAAGAGGCGTTGGTGGTGCCGGGAACGAGGAGGTTGGTGGGACCGGCGGAAGAGTTGTTGTTGATGGGAGTGGAGACGTTTGTGTTGAGATCGATGATGAGCTTTCCGTGAACGACGAGGTTGTCGTTGGACTTTTTGAGCTCCTTGTTGAGCAGACGCTTGCCTCCGAGCTCGAGGTCGAGGACGTCAGCGACGCGGATGTTGATGACACCGAGGAAGCCCTGGTCGCGCTTCTTGAACTTCTTCTGGTCAAAGATCTGGACGGCGATGACGGAAGAATCGGTGACGTTGACGTCGAAGCTGTCGTTCCAGTAGGGGTTCAAGGTCTTTTTGATGACCGAGGTGGAGTGGGTCTGCTCTCCGTCGACGGTGACGATGGCGAAAGGATCAGGGAGACGAAAGACATCGCGCTTGGCCAGGCCGTCGGCGGCGACGACAGTGATGCGGATTTTTCGGGAAAGACTGCCGGGACTTCGAGGGTTGACCATGGTGGTAGATGCCGGAGCAGCGGCGGCGGAGGATGAGAGCAAAAGAACGAACCGCTGTTGATCAATCAGAAGCGAGCAGGCGAGATGGTGTGGTGACGGAGAATGGCGTGTCGGTCAGAATCAATGCGAGGCGGGGCGAGCGGGTAGATTGGGGCTGGAAAGAGTCGAACAGTCCAGACTGCAAAATGGGTACGTGCGAAAGATGAACGCCCACCCAGGAGTGTTGCAGCGCACAAGTTCTTGGAGGTGTGACTCGGGTCGGATGCGGTAAGAAGAAGCCGCAGCAGACAAGGTGTTGCCCGCAGAAGAGCAAACAGAGGTATGGAAAGGAGAGGATCGATGCGAAACGGGGATGATGGTGTGGGAGAAGGATCGATGGATGTGAATGTGCGAACAATGGTGAGAGAAGACGTGCACCGCCCACTCAGTCACGCAGTCAGTCCACTTTGGGTGGAGAAGGCAGAGAGTGTTCGCTGCTGCTGTTCGCTGCTGCTGTTTGCTGTGCTTGCTCAGCCGAGTCGTTCGTTGTCAGGTCACAGTGCCGGCAAGTAACAGTCAATCTCACCACACTGGTAAAGTGCCCTCGCTGCTGCAACTGTGAGTGTGCGTGTGAGCAGCGTCGTTTGTACCGATTTTCGGATTTTTCGAAAAAAAAAAAAAAAGCTGACCTTCGTTGATTACGGCCATAAGGGCTGCAAATACAAATCTCTCAGCCCGCGCCACGGATTTGTGGTTTCAAGTTTTCAAACCAAAACTGCCGACCGATCCAGCTGCAGCAAGGAAGGAAGATTCGCAGCACAAACACAGAGAATCTCGAGCCGACGGTTTGCGGCCGATGCACGCTCTGCTCAAAGCTGACGGCCGTCCGATGCAGCCGCTCACTCTGAAACTTTCGACACCAAACATTGCTGGCAGTCTCAATTTTGACTAGTCTTTGACAGGTCTCGCACCCTCACTTTGTAAGGATAAAAGAGCGGGGAACTGTGATTGCGAGCGAGAAAAAAGAGTGTAAAACGAGCACAAGGAATTGGAAAAGAAAGTATAAAGGAGGCTTCGAAGGACAGAGAGAGAGAGAAAGAGTGTGGGTGGGTGGGTGCGACGACGGATGGAGATAGTCCTGCTGTCTGTGTAGAACGCAGAGCATCGATCAGGATGGGAGCAGACTCTGCCGGTTGCTGGCAGGCACACCCTGGCCAGCTGTGCCAGGCCCATTGACCGACGTGGGCATCTGCTGAGCTGCCTTGAGACGCGCGACTTCCTCCGACAGGTGGCTGATGGCGTTCCCCTCATTCTCGAGTGCATCATGAGACGACACGGCAGACATGGTGGAGGCGGCTCCCAACAAAGTAGTACCCGCAAGAGTGGTATAGAGGAGACCTTTCTTGACGCGATCCATCCGCTGCTTTTTGTTGAGCGCGTTTCTGACCGCTTCGATGTTGTCCTTGTTCTGGTCGATTAGCGAGCCATGAGTTCCCAGATTTTTCTCGTGTACAGAGACAATTTGCTCGAGCCACTTCGAATGCTGCTGTTGCTCGAGCCATTGCTCAGTCTGGCCGAAATCTTGAGTGGCGTGACGATGCTCCCCGGCAGCTGAAGTCTCGGCAGCCGAAGCTTCCGCTGGGACGAATTCGCCGTTTCGAACATACCTTACGTTGCCGCCGTTAGAAGATACGTAACGAGTGTTTGGGGGGGATGGCTTCAAGTGCTCTCCGTTTTCGGCCATATTCGCTAATTCCTCATAAGCGGACTGTTTCTGGAATATGGCAGCATCGAGCTGCTTCACTCTTTGAAGCAGCTCATTGCTGTGCGCTTCGTTGAACTCGCCTCCGGAGCGCTCGAGTTGCGTCGCCGTTTCCCTCAACGCCGTGACTGCAGCAAGCAAATATGACACAAAAGTTTAGCCTTCAGAACCATGGGCTGGTCGCGCGTAGACCCGCAACAAGAAAGGTGATCGTACTTACCGACTTCGGCTAGGCTACGCTTTTTCAATTTGGGCCCGAATTGGTAGGCCTTGTGGCCAGCCGGATGTCCCGAGACGCCTCGCTTGACCTTGACGAATCGGGGTTGCTGGAGTTGGTCGGAGTGCACGGCAGCGACCACCTGCAGGAGGAGCATAAGAGTGGCGAAAGCTGCAAGGAGCTTCATGATGGCAGCTTGTTGCCTCACTTGGCGGTGGTGCGAGGCAAAAAGTGCGGAAGAGTGGAATGGGTAAGGAGATGGAGGGAAGGGGGGAAAAGGGGGACAAGGCAGACGTGCCACTACTTATACTCGAGTCTTGCAGCAGCAGAGCAGCCACTTGTCCTCCTTGACTCTGCACGACACACTCGCACACACACGCACACATCGAGCTGAGTCTCCCACGCAACTTTTTCGCCTTCATGTCGTGCTGGCGACAGGCCAGCGAGTTTTCAGGTGTCCCACTTCATGTGGCGGGACAGTCTCAATGCAACGGTTTGGTGGGACGAGCAAACTTTTGAGCATCATGCCGCTTTGACGGTGCCGTCAACGACCTCGAGACAGAGGCGTGGTGGTGGTGGTGTTGATGAAGTGTGGGTCAACAATGCCATTGCCAAAGGCTCGGTGGGTGATCAATAGGGATATCCACCTTGTGGACGAAAGAATGAGCTCGCGTTTTTTTTTTTTTTTTTTTTTTTTTTTTTTTTTTTTTTTTTTTTTTTTTTTTTTTTTTTTTTTTTTTTTTTTTTTTTCCCGGCCGGATGATTTTTTTGGTTGCGAGCAATTTTGGACTTTCATTTCTTCCACCAAAAGTCAATCAACCTCAACAGCTCTTCCAGACATTCACCACTCTTGCCGTTCACCATCACAGCTTCCGACAACTTCACCGCCTTCAACTCTTTCATTCATCATCACCCACATCAGCCTTGCGACTTTTCATCTGGAATATCACCTCAGCACGATGACCTTTACCGTTGCGCAGCGCCAGCGCGCAATCGGCCTGTACAAGCGCCTTCTCCGCACATCGCGCAAGACGTTCGACGGGGATGCCGTAGCCATCGGCGCTGCTAGGGACGAGACTCGTCGTCGCTTCAAGGTGGCAGCTCAGGAGACTGATGCTGCCAAGATCGACGAGGGCCTCAAGATGGGCGACGAGATCGTCTCGGTGCTGCGTCAGAACGTCGTGCAGGGCAAGTGGCGACAGGAGCGAGAAGCATACGGTAAGTTTGATGCCTTGAGGGATCCTGTCGCTTTTCAACGTATACATCTGACTCACACCACTCCCGCTCTTTGTTCCTCTTTGCAGAACTTCGCATGACCAAGGACACGGAGCTCGGCAACAACGACAGCATCAAAGAAGCGAGAGCCAAGCAGATCGCCGACCTCAAAGCGGGCAAGAAGCCAGAACGCAAGAGCTGCCGCGAAATGGCCGCGCAGTACCAGGCCGCATCAGCATCGTCCTCTTCGTCCGTGGCCACCGCCTCTTCTTCCGCATTCAACTCGATCCGCGCCTTCTCCACCTCGACCCGCCCCGCTTCGACCATCCTGGCGCAAGCGACGCGCTTCCAGTCGCCGCAGCGCAGCGGCTTTGCATCGTCGGCGCGCGCTGCATCGCGCGACCCCTCGGCGGTGGCGCAGTCCCCGCTGCCCCGGCCCGTGCCCAAGTTTGCATCCACCACCATCCTGGCCGATGGCTCGTCGATCCAGCTAGCCACCACCTCGCCGCGCCGTCTGACCCGCTTGACGCGCGACCCGACCAACCACCCGCTGTGGAACCCGGGCCAGGAGCGAAAGATCGGCGGCGATGCTGGCGATGATAGCGGCCGCCTCGGCAGGTTCAGGAGGAGGTTCGAGGGCGTCGAGGGTGCTGCGGCGGTAGGAGGTAAGGGCGCGTCCGAGGCAAAGGCGGACGCAGGCGATGTTAGCTTCGGTCAGGAGGATCTGGATTGGATGAGTGTCGGTGGGCGTGAGGCTCGCGCTGGTTCGCCGATTGCCGCCAAGAAAGCTGCAAAGGGCAAAGGTCGCAAGTGAGATGGCACTGGAATGACACTGTCTCTTCACACTTTGTACAACATTTGAGTGCTCTGGAACTCATTCAGCGGATCTCTTTCCGTTTGGCCTGAATGTGTGTTCGATGGTCCGCTTAGGAAAGGACTGCGTGAAGTCGAGAAAGCTGTTGAACGAGAGCGATGCAGCCGGAGAAGCTGCATTGAAATTGTGCACGCTCAGATTGCGGTTCAGCTGTAGAGGCGTTGTCATTGCTGTGATCCGCCGTGCGATCGCGATTGTCGGCGAGCGGCTGCATAGGTGACGCTGGTTTCGCGATTGTCCCGGGCGGCGACAACATCGTCCTCTGAATCTCACTCCTGCTTGAGACCGTGCATGCACGACCTCAACACAACCTCCCTTGACCCAAACCTAGAACAAACCACTTTCCTCTTGCCTGTACCAAGCGGATCAGGCCAGGCGATGTACGGAATCTTTCTTCGATTGCAGCAAGGGATCGAGACTGTTGGTCGGTGCGCGGGTCTACTCTTCGTCGTGCGATGAAGACGAGGCGTTTGCGAGACGTTCGCGGTTCTTGAGGATCTGCTCCTTCTTATGTGCGATCAGCTCGAGCTGGCGGCCCTCGAGACCGTGGACGTAGTATCCGATACCGCCGAATGCAGCCATGAGCATGGCGTGGCCTCCGAGGTCTGTCGATGGCGCCAACAAAGTGAGATCGTTCCGTCAGCAACTTGCACGGTTCACCCCGTTGACGGAGGTTTGGAGCGGCCAGATGACAGTCAATCTGTGGGTTACGAATACTCACTCTCGAAGATGTTGCGCTTCTGCAGACCGAGCGCGTAGCATCGTGTGAGGAAGCCCAGACCGGCGTAGCCGAGAACGCTTGCTGCTACCGACATGCTGTGCGAACTGAACCGAACGTGCGGCAGAGTCAAAGGCGTGCGAGAGAGATAGAAGAAGAGCTAGTGTCAGCTTTGGATCGCGATGTGACTTGTACGGGATTGACTGTCACGCACTGTGTGGTGGGATGTGTTTGGTGGTGATCAATGGATGCGAACAGGATGATACGATCAGAAGGATGTCAAGGAGTGGAGATGGTGGTGCAGTTGCGACTTTTTGTCGAATCGTCGCTGGGGAAGTCTAGTCACGTGCAAGGAACTTAACATTTTTCGATTTTTTCCAACCTCACCTCGTCGGTGCTTCACTTGCCCTTCTTTCTACCTCACGGTCTATCGAAGCAACAGGCATGAGTCGGATTGCAAGTCCATTTAGATCCGTGTACAGGCCCTTAGTGATACAACCATCAGCATTTGCTGCCTGCATCGTTGAGATCGCCTTCAGATGTGTGTTCAGGGGTCGCTACCCTCATGCTCCGCCTCGGGCGGGAACGGCCACCTGACCTCACCCACCGTCCTTCCCATCCAAAAGAACCTCTTCTGCACACCATCCAGCCTCACATTAGGCTTCAGCACCAGCCTCTCGATCTCCCTCGCCCTCGCCGCCCCCGTCCGCGCATCGAGCTGCATCACCGCCGCCGATGCCTCCATCTGGCCGTCGACCGATTCGTAGCTCTTGGCCAGCAGCACCTGTTCCCCTTGCGCCGCGAGCGATATACGTCTAGCGAGCTCTACGACGAGTCGGGCGATGTTTCGCGTATCGTCCATGCCGCAGTGCTGTCGCCCCTGGAAAGGTCCGATGTTGAGCAGGTCGAGGAGGCCGGCTAGACTCTGTTCGTGCGGGGTGAGGCCGGTGCTGCGGGCGTCCTCTTTGACGGCGGGTGGGCTCGAGTTCGAAGATGGAGAGATGACTTGAAAGCCGTCCTCGCCGCCAAACTCTGGGAAGGGCGTGGAGCGGGACGAGGCGGTGCGACCCTGCTCAGCTTTGAGCTCCTGCTCCCACTTGAACAGGCTGGCGATGCCCTTGCGGATATCGATCAAGGGCCCGCGCAGGAAGATGGGCGGAGTACCTTCACTCTTATCGCGAGGAAGGCCAGAGATCCAGCACTGCTTTATCACAAAGTCGCGCAAGTCGGCGGGACCGTGATTGACCCAAACGACGCCACGCTTGAGTCTGAAGTTGTGCAGATGGCTCTTGCCTTTCGACGTATCTTCGACGAGATCGTGAGAGAGCAGCCACTGGAAGAGGTTTCCGACGACGCCGCTCCAAGTAGGGGCAGCATCGACCTGCGACTGCGTGACACCCGTCAAGTCGCGGCAGAACTTGGTCAAGCGCGGCCGAAACGTCGGTCGGACGTAAGAGTGGAACACACCGGTCGTGTCGAGTTGTTGCGATTCCGCATTCCACCTGAGGAGAACGACGGGGAACTCGATGATCTCGTTGGGGTATTGAAAGCTGCCCGTCTCAAAGCCGTGCTGTAGGTTGCGATACTTGCGTGTGCCTTCGCAGGTGGCCTCTACATCGAGTACGAGCAAGGTATCGAAGTCGGGTTCCCATGTTGTAGCGGATCCCTTGGTTTCCTCGGGAGTACTTGGCGGGCTACTGCTTCCGTTGCGAATCGCTTTCTTGAGACGAGTTCGAAGGTCGGCCTTCTTGCCCTTGGTGTCGAGGCCGAGGTGGTGCAGTTTGGAGCGGAGCTGTTCGACCGTCAAGCTGGAGGACATTGCCGGTGAAGGGTTGGCGTCCCC
>JALCCG010000072.1:63411-86130 GCA_023212695.1 Sporisorium sorghi | reverse complement strand
CCAAATCTCGGATCATCGACAGTCAGGAAATCAGGGAGGCAATACAACACAAAAATGCCCTCAAAACACCCTCAAAACGTCAAAAAAGAGCTCCAAGGCAACAACCTGCCCCTCCAGCTTCTAGTCCAGTGCAGGAATCCAGCCCTGCACCCAGCGTGGGCCTCTATTCTAGCTCAGGGTCAAGTCTGGGCCGCCAATGGAGCTTTACAGCAAGTCTCAAGGAAGAGAGCCAAGTCTACAGGTCCGAGAGCCCTGTAGACAGGTTTCAAGCCTCTCCCAATGCTTCCTGGTACTCAGATGATGAGATTGACCTTCTTGGGTAGCAATCAGGCCTTTTATGAGCTGTGTATGGGCTGTGGAAGCCATCATGTGTTAGAATATCGGCAATTAGGGGTTACATCATCCCGATTAAAGCTGTAAGATCCAGTACCAACGATCTAACATTTACAGACATTCCGGAACAAAGCCAGAATGTTGGGTTTACTTGCCAGAACAACTTGGTAGGTGGGCAGACGATCCTGCCCAATCAGAAGCTTAGATTCCAGCAACTCTCCCAACAATCAAGAGCAAAGAAGGCATGACTCAACCTGAAGGGGCAAAGAAGTGTCAAGCAGGAAGGACTCTAGTCACTCAAAGTTATGCACACTCATGTATATAAATAAATAATCACAAGAAAACACAGGAAGAGCTCCTTGCCCAATCTAACTACAAGACCTCTCATAGTCAGATTCATAAACATCTTCCTGCAAGACTTGCCTCTGGCCACATTCGCGCACGCTAATCCAGCGAAACTAATATCATGAATATCATTGTGTGCACGTGCAAAAATGATTCCTTAATGGGCCTGATTCCGAAATGGAATCACGTTACTCACATTGAAGAATGGTTCTCAACATCGTATTTTCAGCTCGCAGCCAATTTTTTTTCAAGGGAAGTTTCTTCAATGAGCATTTTTTTCCCTCGGCCATTCGCTTAGTCAGTAGCCTTGAGGAAAAAGGTGCGCTGAGGCAATCACGAAATTGTGTTCGAGTTGAAAGAATGGCAAATCATTTCGTAGAAGCCCAAATTTGCCCTTGTCATGACCTGACTTATCCAAAATAGAATTATGGAAACCGAAAGGAAAATCACGAGCAGAATTGAGGACACAAAAGTTACTCGCCTCAATCCTGGAAAACCACAAATTGTGGCAAGTCCAAATACGAGAACATATTTTGCAGAGCCGTTCATACTCGAAAGTCGAAACGCAGCGAGATAAAAAGCACGAAATTTCATCAAATGCAGCTTTTTTGAGAATATCGACGCAGTTTTTCACTTTCGATCCATTTACCTCCACGAACTTCAGTCTCGAGTGTGTCCGGAGCCGTCAAAAGCACGAAAGCAATTGACAATTGTGAGCAAATTCGCGAAAGAAATGAATATTTCGATGAGCTTGATATCGAAATGGGCCAAACTTGTTCAGATTTAGCCATAAATCGTAGCAAAGGCAGGTCCATGTCAGACAATTTGATGCGATAAGCTAGATCACGCCTCGAAAATGTTGTCGATTCACAGCCATGCAAGTGGACACGAAACGAAGTCGCTGATCGGGAAAAAAGCGATGACCACCGAAGACATCGATCCAATCTCCAATGAAGCTAACTAGCGTACCGTCGCAAGAGCAGCCGCCCTAGGAGCCACCCCAGGTGGCTCCTAGGGTGGCTCCTAGCAGCAACCCCCCCCAGGTGGCTGCTGGGGTGGCTCCGGGGACGACTTTTTACTTTTTTCACGATATGAATGCCGTTCGTTAGCGAGAAGCCATCCGGACCCGCTTGTGTTCGGCGTGACCATACGTCGTCCGGATCTCATGTTCACTGGTCGTGGAATGACGAGGAGCTGGCTCTGGCTCGCGGCTGCCCTCCCTGCCCATCACTCCGCTTGGCGATGCTGTAGAACAACGCACGATCGTGATCCTCGAGAGGCGGTCATCGACCTGATTGGCAAAGGAGAGATGGTGCTGGCGCCCGATGCTTGCCCTGCCAAATGGAGCGGAGCGAACGGCCTCGACGGCCCTGAAAGAGTTTTGGGCAGGCGGTGGCGGCGATGTCAGTGATGAGAGTGAGAGTGGGAGCAAGAGCAGCCGAGCAACACTGCCCGAAGCTGGCCGACTTAGTGAGTGCCGCAGCGAACGAGCGAGATCCGGTCCGCGGGGGCGATGAGGCGGTTGTGATCGAGGACGGACGCCACTGCTGTTGTGTCCTCGCTGTCGGAGCTGAAGGAAGAGAGGCGTCGTCGGGGCTGTCGTCGTCAACAGCAGCAGCAGGGAAAGCGACGAGGGCGATGGCAAGGGCAAGGGCCACCGCAAAGAGTGCTGATCGACGAGGTTGTGCTGAGCTGTGCCGGGCTTGTTGATCAAAACCCCGCAGCACTTAGCGTATGCGCAGAACTTTCCCACTCTGCGCCGCTCTGCGGTTGCCCGTCAGAGGGCTCGCAGGGTTCGTGGGAGGAAATCGAGACGACAGGCTGCGTGCGAGCACGTCGCTTCGCATCGTCGGGTTTGCCCTAACGATGGCTGATCCACGAGACGATCGCATCGCACCTGCTCAAGAGCCGCCAATCCATGACGACGTCGAATTTTGCGTGAAACATCTCAACGAGACGTTGGTCAGCGACACAGACGACGATGGAAGCCAACGTCGCACACAAGTTCCAAGAGCTCCGTCTTGTGCTGGACCTTAGACTGCTCATGTTTGCAGCATGTGCATTCGCTGACGTATCCGCTCATCTACACAGGCAAGGAGGAGCACAGCTCAGACATGTGGCCAGCTCACAATTCCTCATGACAAGCGTCGCTTCGCGTTCGATACAGTGGCCGAAAAGAGCGGCTGAGCTACACACAGACGAGAGTCACATCATTCTGTGGTGTGGCAGGACGAGATTACGCCAGCTTGGACCGTTCATTGTTCACATGACAAAGGAGCACTCGATCGCCTTGAACTTCAGCGCGACAACCAATTACACCCAAGGCACGGTCTTTCTCGCACTTATAAGCAGCAGATTTTGCATCGAGCACAGTCACACGAACGCCGGCAAGTAAATCGATGAAGCAGACATAGGGTATTGAGGCATTGCGTTAAGAACCACAGGATCATACACGATCACATATCGAGTGACATAGCAATGCAGGTGTAAAGGATCACGACACGATACGGAAACGAACATCACCCAATCTAGTATCGGATCGACGACCGACTGTTGAAGGTGCGCGAAGCGCGACTGGCGCCCGAGGCCCTGGACGTGTTGTGGCTCGTACTCGAGTAGATCGCCTCGACCAGACTCGAGTCGCCGATCTGTTCAACATAGTCGTCCTCTTGCATCGCCGCCTTCTTGCGCAGCTTGCGCTTCTTCTTGGGCGTCGTCGTCTCCTCCACGACCATGCTGGCATCGCTGAGATCGGTGAGCGCGCCGGCCTGTTCGAGGATGGAAGCGTCGCGCGAAGAGGTGCGCGACTTGTTGGACGAGCGGCGTGCACGCGCTGTCGCAGTGCTGCCGCTGCTGCCACGAGCTGCCTTGTCCTTCTTGTTGTTGTTGGCTCCGCTCGCACGGCCGGATTTGCGTCGTGAAGCGGCGGGACGCTGCTCTTCGTCGTCGCTGTTCGAAAGCATGTTGCCATCGTCAAAGGACGAGTCGGAATCCTGAGCCGAACGGGAGCTGGTGATGGAGCTGAGGCTCTGGTCGGGAATGCTGGATGGGAGGTCGATGTAGGCCTGCGACTCGCCTCGCTCAGCTGCACGCATGCTATCGTTGGCCTTCGAGTTGTCTTGCTCGCTGTCATAGTCTCCGTCGCTCCCGTCATCGCCAGCAGAGCTGAGGGCGGACGACATGTTGTCATCGTCTTGGTCGCTCTGCGAAGCAGCGTCAGATTCGGGCTCAGATCCAGACTCAGACTGGGACTCTGAGTCGGACGCATCGTCATCTGCTCCAGAGAGGGAGTTTTCTGAAGCGACGTACTTCGCCTTCTGTTTCGCTGCTGCGCGCTTGCTGGCCCTTCCTGGCTTGAGAATGGCAGATTCTTCGTCACGGCTGACACCGGGCTCGTCCTCGTCTTCGTCTTCGATGGCCAAAGACGCGGAAACCTCGCCCTCGGTAGCATCGTCAAACACGCTCTCCTCGCCACCGCTAACCTCGCTCATGGCGAGATCCACGACACGGTTTCTGCTAGCAGCAAGGGCGCCTTCGACCTCAGCCTCGTCATGACCAGACTCGTAGTGCTCGTCGTCGTCGTCGCTCATGCTCGCGTCGGAGGCATGCGTTTCGGCAAGGCTGTCGTCCGCCACAAGATCGGGCTCGTTGCGAGAGTTGGCGCTGACCAGCAGGTCGATCTTGCGGTTCATGAACTGCGCGTTCTGCTCGGCGTCGTTCATCATCCTGCGGTTGTAGAACTCTTCCATCTCGAGAAGCCTCTGTTCGAGCTCGTCGACCATCTCTTTGCGTACTTCGGCCTCGATGGTGGCGCAGCGAAGTTCGGCGGCGTGGAGTTTCTGTCGGAGCTCCTCGTGCTTCTCGACGAGCATGTCAACGAAAGCGTCGCGGTTCTCGTCATCATCAAGGTCCTCGTCATCCTCGATGATGGTGACGTCGGCGCTGACTTCGCTGTCGGATGAGGTGATGTCGATGCTCGACTTTGACTTCGGGAGGAGGCGGGAACCTGAAGCGCGCTCCTCCTTGTGCGGTGGAAGCGGAGGCAGCATCTTGGTGACGGGACCCATAGGACGCGGAACCGAGACCTCCTTTGCGATGGCGCTGAACTTCATCACGTGCGAGTTCTCGTCGAAACCCGTGTCGTAAGGATTGGCGTTGACGATCATGACAGCCTTGCCCTCGCCGACAAAGAAGCTCTGGAAGAGCTCTGTAAGTTTTGAGTGGCGGAACGGAACGATGCTGGTGCGTCGTTTGACGGTAGCAGCCTGACCGCCCTCGGTGGAGCCCATGAGACGCACTTGGTTCTTGCGGAGCGTCTCGAGACACTGACCGAGGCACATGAGACTCTTGTTGATGTTACCGGCCTCCTTGAGACGATCTCCGCTGGCCAAGCCGGTGTTGGCGACGCGCTCGCTGCCGGCAAGGTCGACGATGCTGAGGCGCGCAGTGGTGAACGAGTCGAGGTCGTCGTCGGACAAGCCGGTGAGGCCTCCGTGATGGCGGATGACCTTGATGGTGAAAACGCCGTGGCTTCGCGAACTTGCTCTGTTGGCCATGGTTCCAAAGACGGCGCGGTTCTCTTGGCCTCTGTGGAGGAGGTCGCGAGCCTCCTGAGCCGAGGTGACCTTGACCTCGCGGAGACCGGCGACGTACTTTGCGTTGTTCTCGTGGTCATGCTTGAGACTGAGCGGCTTGCGGTTGAGGGTGATGCTTGCACTGGATGGGATGGAGCTCGGGGCAGCGTTGGCCAGGTTCGCGAGACTCCAGTTGGAGCCACGGATGGACTCGGAGCGGCCGAGAGTGGAGCCGGGCGAGACGTCGAGGAGGTCGAATAGCTTCTCGTTGTAGATCTCGACGTAGCTGACAAACACGCTGTAGCGAAGGTTGCGGTCTACCGATACTTTAGTGGCATCGTGCTCCATGAGCCTGGCAGGCTTTGCGGCACGAGCAGGGGCTTCTGCGAGGAGACGACGGGAGATGCTGGGGATCATGAAGGGGCTGACGCCCGGGATGGAGGAGGCAGCATCGGGTTGTGCGGCGTGTTTGTCGACGCGCTGGACGCCGGAGAGACCGAAGGGCTGAATGTCGGCAGTGCTCTCGAGACCGTTGATACTGTTAAAGATGACGTCGAGCGAGCGCGGAAGGATGCCTGCGCCTCCGGGCTCGCTGTTGCCCATGACGGTGTGGCTCTTGCCCGAGTTGGTGACGCCGTAGGTGAACACGAGGCCGCTCTCGCCGTGAAGAAGAGCCTCAACGAGCGGAAGGGTCGTGTGCTGGAAGAAAGCGGACTGGGACATGTCCTGCTCGGCGCCCGAGGTGGAGGAGGAGGAGGCCCGACTACCGAAGACTTTGCTAAAGATGTACTTTGTCGGAGGAACGATGCTCGCAGTCCTGGATCTGACTCCAGGGAGACTGCTCGAGTATGCAGGCTGGCTGGGAGGATGCATGAGGACTTCGGTGTCGCTGACAACCTCGATGTAAGGGCGAGTGGTTTGTTTGGGCGGCGCATCTTGAGAAGGAGGACGGATGCGAAGGTAGGCCTTGACGGGCTCGATTTCGTTGACGTCAGAAGTGTCTTGACTGGAAGAGGAAGCGACGGTGAGCCTGGAAATGTCGCTGACAGACTGCATCTTGCGAATGTCGGCGGTTGTGTTGGAGAAAGTCTTGGGTCGTGGTGTGATAGTAGCAGGCTCTGCGTCAGTGCGCTTCCTCCTTGGCTGTGGAGTAGCCGTGGCGGCAGCGATGGAGGATCGTGCAGCGGTGTTGAGCGAGTTGACTGGGTGCTTGGGCTTGGATGCAGACTGGAGGTGGGCGGGAAGGATGCGCTTTGATGAAACCGAGTTTGTGATGTTGGTCATGCTGTTGCGCGCAGGCAAAAGTTGAGCGGCTTTGGGTTTGCGAGTGGCGAGACTGGGATCGTTCTCGCCATCCGGAGTGGCATGCCTCGAGGCAACCTTGACCATGATTGCTTAGTGCCGCGGGTGCAGATGCACACAGGAGAACGTGGATGTGCAGCGAGCCTGTCTAGAGCGTGATGCGAGCTCGCGCTGTGGTGGTTGAACAGCAAGCAGCGTGTGGTTGAAGAAGAAGGAGAAGAGCGCGAAAGTGTGACGAGCACGTTGGCGTTGAATGTGATTTGAGCGAAAATGCTGAGTCGTGTCAAAAAGTGACTGCGCAGAAAGAGCACAGCCTTTTGACAGCTTTGGAGCGTGTGCGCTGAGTTTTCCCCTTGAGCGCGTTTCGAGCTGGCGTATCGCGAGTGATGTTCTCGATGCGCTCGCTCTACCCGACACTCGAGCTATTTTGCGATCGCATTCACCTCGTTGACCATATATATTCGGCAAACTGGACCATTCTGTTGAGCTGCTACTCGATGCGTCAAGACACTCAGAGCAAATGTGCTAGAAGCAGCACGAAAAGTTGACGTCGAGATTGCCTTTGAATGGCCTGGCCTGGTTGTTCACACTGATGCTCCCCACACACTAGCTGCTTCGCGTCCCTAACCAGGTCACGTGTTACTTTTGATGTTAAGACGGCATCAACTCTAATTTTCCGGAAAAAAAAAAAAAAAAAAGAAGAAAAAACAAACAAAAACTTGCGAGCCTTCTTCCAAGCGGCCGTGCGTTGATGGGAAAGCAAAGGGGAAAAAAAGGTGCCGTTTCTGCAAGCGAAAAAACCATGTTCTTGATGCTCTGTCTGTCGGTGACTCGCTCGGCTCTCCACAACCTGCGTAGCATCCGTCCTTCGCCATCTTCATCCATCAGTCGATCATTCCCAAACGGCAGCAAAGGATCCCGCAAATCATGTCGCAAACAGCAATCGTAACCACCGATCTGCCTCTCACCCTCATCGCCAAGGGCAAGGTTCGCGATGTCTACGACGCCGGTCTCACCCAGGGTCCGCATGCAGGTGCCATCCTCTTTGTCGCCACCGACAGGATCTCCGCCTTCGACATTATCCTCCAGAACGGCATTCCCAACAAGGGCAAGCTTCTCCACGCACTGTCCACCTTCTGGTTCGCGCTCTTGACGCCTTCGCTCATCGAATCGCATATCATTGCTACCGATTACGACCAGTTCCCCGAGGAACTCAAGCAGAAGCTGGATGGCGTCAAGCACCAGGTCGAGGGCAGGTCTATGCTCGTCAAGCGTGCCAAGGTGCTGCCGATCGAGGCGATTGTGAGGGGCTATATCACGGGCAGTGGGTGGGCTGAATACAAGAGGACTGGTACGGTGCATGGGATCAAGTTGCACGAGGGTCTGCAGGAGAGCCAGGAGATTCCCAACGGTCCGCTGTTCACCCCGAGTACCAAGGCGGAACAGGGTCATCACGACGAGAACATTCACCCGGACAAAGGTACGTCACCTCAGCTCTCCTATCGTGTATCCTCTTGCACCACTGACACTCAACTTTTCTTCTTCTTGAAATCCCTTACAACAGTCAACGACATCATCGGCGCAGACCTCGCCAAACGCATGTCCACCGCAGCCGTCGCCCTCTACTCGAAAGCCGCCGCACACGCCAAATCGCGCGGCATCATCCTCGCAGACACCAAGTTCGAGTTCGGTCTCATCGGCGACAACGACGACCACATGATCCTGGTCGACGAAGTGCTCACCCCGGACAGCTCGCGTTTCTGGTCTGCCGACAAGTACGCCGTCGGCCGCGGTCAGGACAGCTTTGACAAGCAGTACGTTAGGGACTGGCTGAAGGCGAACGGGCTCGACAAGGCGGCCGATCAGGGTGTGCCTGTTACGCTTCCGGATGATGTGGTCAAGAGGACAGAGGAGAAATATCGGGAGGCGTACGAGTTGATTACTGGTCAGAAGTACGCTTGAGCGCAAGGCAAGGGCTTGCCTCTTGATGCAAATTATTCCTTGACGAATCGCTGTCATAGACACCTCAGCTTCGATCGATTCGTTTGTGCATCTGCTCACTCGCCATGGTGTGATGGTCGAGCTCATTCTCGATTCGACGGACACGTTCGAGCGACGACAGGCACGCAAAGGTATTTTCTTCCAAGAGCCTCGATTCCCCGCAAACAGGTCCAAAAAGTATCATCAATAAGCAGTGTATGGAAGGTTCGTTCAAAAAGTACAAAAGCTGTTCGTACACGATCGGAAAGAGAGAGATAAAACGTAGCAAGGCGGTCCAACCGACTACGACCTCGCACGCTTGCTGATGGGCAGCGCCGTAGCGCCCATCTTGTTTTTGGCGCTTCTCGTCTTGGGCAGCGCTGCTGGCTCCATCTGCTGCTTGACCGGAATCAAGTCTTCGTTCGACGCAGAGACAGGCAGGTTTGAGTGGCTGAACGGAAGTTCACGGAGAGGTCGACTCGACGCCGCTCTCGGTTGTGGGGGAGCTTCCACGGGTGTTGGTGGCGATGTTGCACCCTCGACCGGTGGTTGATCTTGATCTTGATCGTCCACTTCTGCCGCATCGGCATCGGCTGCAGTGTGCACCTCAGCCGTGGCCTCTGAAAACGGCTCCACCTCGTCCGTCTCAGAACTGAGCACGTCGTCGCTCGTAGCCGCCACAATCGAAGAAGAGCGCTGCAGCGTATCCGTCACCCTCCTGCCGGCCTCGATCGCATCCTCGCGGTTGGCAGGCACCAGCTCCCACCGCCCGGGCATCTTCCACGCGCGCTTCTGCGGCGTCTGGCCCGTACTCTTATCCTCCCTAAACCTGCCAACGAGCAACGCGTTCGAGTCGGAGCTCAGCGCCTTCAGCCCACCCGCGACGTGCTCGCTCCACACGGCCACCTCGCCGCGCCGCTCGTCGACCAGCGCTCCGACCCGCTTGGCCGCTGCGCCGATCTCTTGTGATGACGCGTCCAGGTTGAACGTGAGCGATTCAAAGGTTTCGGTGAGCTTGGTGTTGCACGCCTTGATCTTGGCAGATTGCGCCTTGGTGCGCGACTCGACCTCTTCGCGTGCTTTGGCGGTCAGGGCGGAGATGTCTTCGTGCCCGCGTGCGCTGGCGTGCGCGGTGGACGAGAGGTCTTCTTCGATCGCAGAGGCGAAGGCGTCCATCTTGACGCCCAGTTCGCCGCTCGCTTGCAACACGTCGGTGCTGATGGCACTGGTTCGCTTCACGAGCGATGATTGCGCTTCGTCGAGCTGCGTCGCCATGTCGCCTGCTGCGGTGGAGAGCTTTGCGAGCTGGGTGGACTGTTCGGCAGCGTGGGATTCGCGAGCCTCGGTGGAGCGGCTGACCAGCGCCTGCGCGGAACCGATGGACGCTGTCACAGCCGACTCCTGCTGCTGCGTGAACCGATCCAGCAGCTTACCGAAATCCGCCATGAGGTCAGCCTTGAGCGACACATTGCCCCGCTTCATCTCGTCGAGCGTTGCCGTCAAGAGCGCATTCTGCTCCCTCAAGCTGGCCAGTTCCTGCGCATTGGCCGCGTCCGCAGCCGCTTTGACCTGCGCAATCTGCTGCTGGCTCAACTGGCTCATGTCGGTCACCTGCCTCAACGTGGCCACGTGGGACTGGACCATGGCATCGAGCGATGCAGCGACTTGAGCGAAACGCTGCGTGTTGGCGAGCACCACGTCGTTGACTGCGCCACGACAGGTCTGCTTGAGCGAGTCGAGACTGGCCTCGCTGGAAGCCTGCATCTCGTTGACCGTGGTATCCAACTCGCCGAGTAGACCAGCGAGCACGTCCTTGGACTCCATCTGGCCCGAGCGCACTTCGCGCAGCGAGGTCGAGATTTTCTTGAGACGCGCCTGCAGGAACTGCTGCTGCTCGTCGTGGCGTGTTTGCGTCGTGGTAACAAAGGTGTCGAGGCTGGATTGGAGGGTGGTGTGGAACTCGCCTTCCGCCGAGTGCAGGTTGGTCAAACTCGACTCGAGCTCGGCAGCTCGTTGCGAGACGGCTTTCCTGCATTCGGCGACCAGAGCGCGGTTGGCTTTCTCGACGGCGGTTTTGCGCTCGAGTTTGTCAAAGAGACCCTGGACGTCGGCGGTGCTCTGATGCACAAGATCAGCCAGTGACGTGGCAGCTTGGTTGAGATGCGCCTCGCTCGCCATGTACGCCTTGCGCAGCGCCACCTCCTCCTCGACCGTCAACTCGAGCGAAGTGGCTTTGGCAATCATAGCCTCGAGCTCAGTGACCTTGTCGGCACACTCTGCTTTTGCGATCTTGACCTCGTTGTCACGCTTGACGAGGAGCTGCATGTTTTGCTCAAACTGCTCCTTGAGGCTGTTGAGCTTGCTCTCGGTGACTTCGGCGTTGCGCTTGAGCGTTTCGGCGAGCTTCTTGCGTTCCTCGTGTTCGGAGTGCATGGTCTTCCATGATTCCTCGGTGAGGTAGATGCCGTTCTGATCGCGTGACGCCTGAAGGTCGCCCTTGAGACGTTCGATCTCAAAGACGTACTCCTTGATGAGCGCAGAACGGGTCATGCGCGTATTGAGCTCGGGGCGGTTCTTGATGGACTTGGCACGCAGCGCATAGTCGAGTGTCGAGAGAGTCTCCTCGATGTTGGCTCGTTCCTGCGAGACAGTGGCGATGATGCACGTCTTTGTTCGACCTCCGAGCGATTCCTGCAAGAGACGCGTGAGTTTCGACTCGCGGTAAGGAATGTGGCTGTTCTTTTCGACGAGAGCGTTGATGACACGACCCAAAGTAAGAAGACTCTGGTTGATCATACCCGCTTCCCTGGCACGCTTGTTCTCTGCGCCGGAGCGACCAATGTTTTCGCTGCCTGCCAAATCGACGAGGTTGAGTTTGCCGATCTTGAGCACGTCCTCGCCGCGGGAACCCTTGTCCTTGATGAAGACGGTCATGGTGAAGACGCTGTGGGATCTGCTGGACTGTTCGTTGCAGTTGGTAGCAGCGATCTGCCTCTTTTGACTTCCACGCCTGAGCACGGTGAGACCGTGGGCAGCGTCCTTGAGTGCGACCTCTTCGAGACCCTGGATGACGACGCCCTTGCCTCGTGCATCGTCGTACATTCTGAGACCGTGCTGCGCATCTTTTGACGAGGATGTTGTTGCTGATGCAGAGGGTTCGGCTGAGGACGAGGAGGAGTCGAGGCTGAGCAAATCGCGGAGTTCTTCGTTGTAGAGTTCGATAAACGTCGCCTTGACCGAGTAGTCTTCCCTGGACAGTTCCAGGGTATGGAAGAGGCGATAGAGGGAGCGAGGGATGATACCAGCCTCGGAGCTGTAGGTGCCCATCTGGGAGGTCAAATCGCCCTCCATGGTGTGCGTTTTACCCGTGCCCGTCTGACCGTAGGCAAAGACGGTGCAGTTGTAGCCGGACATGACCTCTTCGAGAATGGGACCGACGACATCTTGGTAGACCATGCCTTGGTCTGCTTCGGGACCAAAGACTTGGTCGAAGTGGTAGCTCTTCTGACGTGTTGACGATTCCTGGACCAGGTTGGAAGAGGAAGCCATCACGGAAGAGGAAGAGACGGGAGGCGGTTCGATGGCGACGTCGATCTGCTGGCATCGTGGGCCGGATGTTGTGAGGATGCCTGGCTGTGTGCGTTTGGGCTCGTGGGGAGCTTGACCTCGTACACGGACGACGACCTGGATGTTGGACTCGCCGGCATCGCTGCGTTTCCTGTCTGCATCGTTTGCATTCGAAGCGGAGGAAGATGAGCGAGAGGGTGCAGCAGATTGAGATGCTCCGTTGACGGTGAGTCTCCTGGCAGCGCCTGCGGATGACACGGGTGGCGCAACGCTAGGCGCTCTTGAACGAGGCTGGAGTGGTCGAGTGAGGTTGGAGGAGGACGGTTGACGTCGAAGGGAAGATGAGCTCGACATGATTGCGAGTCGATGCTATTGCGCAGAGTGGCGCTATGACGGAGCAAGAAGAGAGGGTATCCTATTCGTATCGATGATGGTGGTGATGGTGGTGATGATGGTGATGGTGACGGTGACGGTGCGTCGGCAATCATCCAAAAAAAAGAAAAAAGATCAACACGCTCTTTGACTCCAACTCGACGCGCATCGTTGGTCGCTTCTGGACAAACACGTGATGCGAGAAATTTTTTATTTATTTATTTTTGGCGTTGTTAGCTCTTGGTTGAAAACAAACAAACGAAAATGCCCAGCTTAGCCAAGCGAGTGACAGGCGACGAGCGTTGAAACAGCGCGATGATTTGCACCTTTGCATTGCATTTTCAGCAGCAGCAGACGAGCGAGTCACAAGAAAGAGCAAAAGCCGAAACACGATTCACTGATTTCCGCATGATTAGGGATGGTCAACGTCGCGCTTTAGGACACTTTAAGCTAAAGCACTTTAGTACTAAAGCAAATTTGGCAGGCAAAAACTTTAGATCAGTAAAGCACCATCCAAGACACTTTACGCTAAAGAACTTGGCAAAAAATCCCTTTTTTTGACATTTGGACTGCAAAATTGTCCAATGATATAGATATCTGGCACCACCATCGAAGATGCCACATACAAGCTTGGGAGCAACTGCCTGCCGGCAAGCTGCAAACACCCTTGTTGCATTGCTCGTCACACCACCTCAGCAGCATTCAGCTTCTGCCTCATCCACAACGGCTGCAACAGACCTTCTTGACCTCACAGCCACACTCGGCACCCTGGGAAGTCAGATCCTTTCAGCACGGTATTTGACCAGCCGCTCAGGTCCACCTAATAGAGGGCGAGCCGAAAACATCATGGAGCTCCTCCATGAAAGCAGGCAAGGGGATCGACAGATGTTCAGAAGGCTTGTCCGGGTCTGGCCAGAAGCATTTGACCATATCCTTGCCTTGATCCAGGATCATGCACTATTCAAGACGGATCGGGGTCGTAGTGCTGAGTATCAGCTTGCTGTCTTTCTCTACCGCATGGGCAGGCATGGTAATGGAGCCAGCCTCCGAGACATTGCGCACCGTCTTGGCCTCAGCACAGGATCTGTTGTCAATTACACCAACAACGTTGCAACAGCTTTATTTGATCTCCGGAAGACTGCAATACCATGGGCAACAGAAGACGACAAGATCAAGTCAAAGACACAGGTCCACTCCAGAACCGGCGTCAAGGAATGGAAGCATGGCTTTGCAATGGTTGACGGTACCCTTGTTCCACTGCAATTTGCACCTGGCATAGAAGGCCACTTCGACCGGAAGAAGAACTACAGCCTCAACGTTCAACTTGTGATCCTCCCACATGAACTCCAAGTGATTGAATATGTTGTTGGCCTTCCAGGCTCAACACACGATAGCAGCGCCTTTGCTAAGTCCGACATCTTCTCCAACCCACAGCGGTATCTGGATCCAGGTGAATGGATCTGGGGAGACCTTGGATACAACTTGTCAGAGCACATTGTGTCACCCTACAGTCATGCCGTGTCCCTTGCTTCCAAAGAGTTCCGCAAGTTCAACACTGCTGTCAGTAACAACCAAATCAGGGCTGAGCATGCCATTGGATATCTGAAGGGACGCTTCCAGGCTCTCAAAGGTCTCCGTAGTCTGATCAGAGATAAGGACTCTCACAGTATGGCGTCAAAACTGGTGGTTGCAATGCTAGTTGCACACAATCTTGCTATCCCATTTGACAATGTCGACAAGTACATCTTCTTCGGAAGTGATCAGGAGGAAGTTGCACTAAGGCAGTTGACGGCACAATTGCAGGAACAGCAAGAAGCAGCCAATCACCTCTTTTAAGAGGAGGAAAGGATGGACCGGCTTCGTCACCAGTGATGGTTTGACTGCTCCCTTTCCCAGCTACAGTCTCGATCAGGGTCTGCATGAAGCGTTGCATCTGTGCATCCCGTTGTGCTGCCCTTTCATCCATCTTGTCCATCATACACTCCATGAATTTCTGCTCTTGCTGTCTCATCGACAGCTGCTGTGCATTCTGTAGCCGGATTGCTTAGAGATTGTTGTCAGAGATGTGCTGTTGAGATTCTGTGATGGCCTCTATCTGACTGTCTTGAAAATCTGTAGCAGGTGTTGATTGGCTTCCGTTCCTGGAAAATGAAGGTGACGGTGATGCAGATCTTCCTTCTGCAAGTGTACCCATGCTTGGAAAGAAGGATCCATCACCAAGGGAGTTGGCTGGCTCTTCCTCATCAATGTCTGAATCAATGTTTTCCTGAAGCTGCAAATCGATAGCACTGGCATCAAGTTGCTGGGTCAGCGCTGTGTGGCCACCGGTAAAGATGTCTGAGGTGTTTGGCACCTGCCGATTGAGATAACGTTGACCAATCTCTTTTGCAATGTTCGTCTTTGTTGCACCTTGAACTCTGTTGTTGCTGCGGTTGTGGATCATGATGGCAGCCCAATCAACATTCTGGTAAAGAATCTCCACCAATCGGAGCTCCTCATCCTTGCTCCAGTCTATGCGCCTGCGTCTCTGTGCTGGGGTTGAGATTGACAGTGTTGGATCAGGTTGAGAAGACATGGTTTAGCACTGTGGTGTGTGTGAAGCAAAGGCTGGTGTGTTGTGCTGATGTGGTGGTGACGTGTGCAGCAAAAAGGTAAAAAGTGTGTACCCTAGGCTCTGCAACTCAACCCCTTGGCCGAAACGGTATGTCTCAAATGCCAAATACCCATTTTTTTTTGGTTGAGTTACAGGCCTAGGGCAGAGGATTAAAAGTTCATTTTTCAAAAGTTGCAAAATTCTGAGAAATGCTCAGCACCACCAGGAATGGAACTCCTGATGTGCTGCCTCACTGGGCAGCCCCCTTTTTCCAAAATTGGTTCTCAATGACCTCTGGAGAGGATCAACCACTAAGCTAAAGTAACACTGGTGATGACCACCCCAACTTCTTTACACTAAGTGCTTTAGTCGTCACGCCTCGTTGACCGTCCCGATTCAGACCAAATGTGGAGGGCAAAAGCGCCTTTTCGTGGCCTTTGTCCTCGTCAAGGAAAGCTCAGTTGAGTCTGCCCAACTTGACTTCCATCCACCATCTCTGGACCCATGCATCATCATCGATACCCATTCACCACCTTGTTTTTCAACACCAACAATGGTGGGCACTGCTTCCGAATGGGCTCATGCTGCCCTTGACCCGGCCACCCATCTTCTCCCCGCCATCCGCTCCTTTTACCCCGCATTCACCGACTTGTTCCGCAACACCAACACGCTCACCAACATCGCCACCTACAAAGCCTACTACGCCGATGCAGACCCCTTCCACTCGGCGATGGCCTTCTGCGCCGTCGTCAGCTTCTACGTGTGGATCATGGAAAAGATCACTGGCAACGCTTCTCAAGTCGATGGCCTCTGGACCTTCCTGCCGCTCATCTACTCGGTCCACTTCACCGTGCACAAGTACTTTACCTACCAGCCTGCCAAGATTACTCTGCTGCACGGGGTACAGCACGCTTCCATCTGGGACAAGATCGAGCCTAGGTTGGCGCTCATGACCGCACTCTCGCTCCTCTGGTGTGTTAGGCTCACCTACAACGCTTACCGACGAGGCATGTTCAAGCCGGGCGAGGAGGACTACCGATGGCCTCTGCTGCGAAAGACCATGTCGCGCCCCGTCTGGGAGATCTTCTCCATCTTTTTCATCGCCATTGCCCAGAACATCCTCCTCGCCATCACCGCTCTGCCCAACTACCTGCTCCTCACCACCACCTCGGTCAAGCACGTCACCGAGCCCGTGCCCCGCCCCGTCAACAAGCTCATCCTCGGCGACTACGTGCTCGCTGCGCTCTTCGTGCTCAACCTCACCATCCAATTCTACGCCGATCAGCAGCAGTGGAACTACCAGAACTACAAGCGAGGCAAGAACCCGCAGGAGAAACCCGTGCCCAACTTCATGCTCGACCCCGTCACCAAGCTTCCCATTCACAAGCAAAACGAGATGCCCCACTCCACCCCGGACGATGCCAAGCGTGGCTTTGTCACCAAAGGGCTCTGGGCTTGGAGTCGACACCCCAACTTTGCCTGCGAGCAAAGCACCTGGTGGATCCTGTACGCCTTTGTGCCTCTCACCTTCCTCCCTGCCGATTTGGACTTCAGCAAGGCGCACTGGTCGCACTTTTTCAACTACGCCATCCTCTCGCCTCTTGCCATGAACGCGCTCTTCTTGGCTAGCACCCGATACTCGGAGCAGGTCTCGGCGGAGAAGTACGCCGAGTACGCCGACTACCAGAAGCGCGTGGGCATGTTTTTGCCCGTCGACACGCTGCTCAGGACGGTGTACTACAATGTGATTGCGGGAAAGCAGACCAAGCACCGCGTCGAGGCCAATGTGTGGGGCAAGAGCCAGATCAACAACAAGAAGAGCCAGTGATCGCATCCCTTGCTGCCCGGTCGATGGTCTTGCATTCGTGTGTCACACCAAATCCCCCAACCAAAAGTGAACGTCTCTGAATGCTAACGTTACAACGAATGACATGCTACCCTCCTCCCCTTGCTCAGCTCGTGTGGGAGCCAAAGAGCCACAGCTTGATCGTATTTTCCGGCTCGACACTAGCCGTCGCCACAATGCGCGCTGTAGGATGCACCGCCACAGCGACGACCGCATCCTTGTGCGCCTGCCACTGCGCCAGCATCTCTTTCGACTGCACGTGCCATACCACCACCTTACCGTCTTCGCTGCCGCACACGACGCTTGCATCCGTATCGCTCGCATCGCCCTGTGCTGGATGCGGATGGAAGTGTGCGAGTTTCGCCGTGAGCGGCAGCTTGGCATTGCTGTGCCCGCTGTACGTCTTGACGATCTTGGCGTTGTACATGTCCCACATCCTGACGGTGTTGTCGAGGCTGGAGCAGAGGAGTTGCGTGCTGGAGGGTGTGAACACCACGCCTCCTAGCGGAGACTGGTCTGTGTGCACGAGTGTCTTGAGGCACGCGCCTGTGGTGGTGTCCCACAGGCGGAGCGAGCCGTCGTACGAGGAGGAGACGATCATCGTGCCATCCCCATTGAACGCTACGGCGGTGACGGCTCCCGAGTGTGCCGAGATGACGCGGTGGCTGCGGGTGCGCGCTACGCTCCACAGGCGCACCGTCTCGTCGAACGACCCAGACACCAGCAGTGTCGACTGCGGGTTGCACGCGCAGCATAACACGTAGGACGTGTGCTCGGTCCACGAGCGCACGAGGGTTTGCGTGAGCACGTTGAACACGCGGATCGACCGGTCGTCGGATGCACTGGCGAGGTACACGCTGTCCGCCGACCAGCTCAGGTCGTTGATCCCCAAAGTGTGGGAAGTGAACGTGTGCAGCAGGCTGCCGGTGGCCACAGACCAGAGCTTGACGCTGCAGTCCGCGGAAGCGGTGGCGAGGAGTAGACCGCTCGGTGAGAAGGCGATGGCCGTGCTGGATTTCGTGTGCCCGATGAGGGTGTAGATCAGTTGGGGGGATGAGGAGGGCGATGCGGCGGTGGTGGGCGGTGTTGTTGATGATGTCGTTGAGGTGGCCGCTTGGCCGTTTGCTACGTCGATCGACATGATGGCATTGCCCTTCAGATGCGCATGGACGGAAGACGAGTGTGAGAGAGCGTTGAGCTTTGCAAGGAGAGGATGGTCGTGAGTACAAGATTGGGGTATACTGTAGTTCAGGGTCCTGCGCCATCTTGCGCCCGATCCAGCTCCCGATATTTGAAGCAAGTTCCGATTCCCGCCAAATTGAAGCAACGCTCTTTCAGAAATGCGCAGCGACATTCCAACCCCAACAACCTCTTGCTTGAACACTTCGATCATCGCAACACTCTCTCCAACACAGCTTCTCACAGCTCAGCTCGCAAAGGCAGATACACTTTCTCCGCCTCGACAACAGCACACACGCTCAAATTCAGGCCGAAAGGGAACCCACGAAACTTTGGCCCGCACTCTGTCGATCGATACACGATGCAGGCCCACGATGTAGGCCGCGACCGCCGTCACCGCGGCATGATCGAGGACGAAGATGCGGCCGTGGGCAAACTCGGTACAGGTACGCACCGCCCACTCACCTCCACAACGCCACTTTTCCACCCTCGATACTGGGAACCGACACCTTTTGCTCCTCCGTGTGTTTGCTGTAGAATTCGACGACGCCGGCTGTCTGCTCGTTTCCGAAGTCGAACTGGTGTTTTCGCAGCCTGATTCGCTCGGGTCGTTGGCGAGTGAAGCGGGTGCTGGTGGGAGGGACGAAGTGGCCACTGCGTAAGTGATCGCACCTTATCGCTACAAGGATAGGGTTCATGCTGACGTTTGCTTTTCGGCGTACGCGCAACAGCGTCTTCTCCAAGACCAAAGACTACGTCTCTGAGTTTTCGCGCTACAAAGACCCCAACACGATCCGTGAGATTCGAGAGTAAGTCTTCCCGCCCGCCCCTCACACCCTCACCGGTCGCTAACACACACACTCCTACCGCCAGACTGCTGCTCAAACACGCCAAGCTGGACGAACGCCGCGTCGACGAACACGGCAACGAGCTGCCCGACGACGAATCCGCCGAGGGCCTGCAACTGACACAATTCGAGATGGCGCAGCTGGCGAATCTGTGCATCACCGAGGTCGACGAGGCCAAGGCGCTGATCCCGACGCTGGCGACGAGGGACGATGCGCTGTTGGATAGCTTGTTGCAGGAGTTGGATAATATTCGTCGCTTCTCGTAGTTGGGCAGGTGGTGGGAGAGGTGTACTTTTAGCCAGAGAATGTAGGGGTTTGTTCGTGCGTATGATGCGGGCGGCTGTCATGCAGTCGGACGATGCATTCGCACTCACATGCGTCGTGGTGAGAGAGAACATGAGCTAAAGATTACGCTCAGTCCGAAGCAAAGTCGAGTTCGAGTGGTGGATTTCCTTGGACACACAGTCTATCGACCGTTTCTACACCTCTCACGCCTGCAACGCGCCACTCTGCACCAACGCCCTCTTGCACCTCTGCCACGCCTCGCCGCCGACCCACCAATACGCCACGCCAAACGCCGCGCCCGCCAGATGCGCCGCATGGTCGAACGTCTTCCACCTGAACACCAACCCTGCGACATCGGCAGCCACCAACCCGGCCACGCCTGCGCCAATGGGCAAACTCACAAACGGCACGAACAGGATGCCCAGCTGCGCGTCGGGGAACGCAAATGCAGACATGACGAGGAGCGAGTAGATCGCGCCGCTCGATCCGAGGCTTGCCTGGCGGCCAACCGTACTACGGGCGAGCGCGAGCCCGTGCAGCGCTGCAATTCTCCGGAAACGAAGCGCGGCAACGACGTGCGAGACCGTCGCGGCGAACACACCCGCTGCTGTGAAAAACGCCAGGAAGTGCGGCAGCGCCCGCGCCTCCGGGATCGCTCTTGACACCAGGTTCTGGTGCGAAGCGACGAGGAGCGCGGCGCCGCCGATGGACCAGAGCGCCATACTGTTAAACACAAAATGCAGGAACGACTGGTGGCTGTAGACCGACGTCACCAGCGTGCGCGCCCGATTGGCGCTCGGCCGATGGAGAAGGTTGCGCGTGACCCACCTGCAGAGACCCGGAGCGCGCCGAGCAGCCGCGAGCGTCCAGAGCCCAAACACAACCGTATTGACCGCAATGACGGGCACGACTACCTGCTTGGCCGGCGACAGATCCAGGTACTTGTCCGCAACGATCAGGTAGCTCCGACCCACAAACTCGGTTACATTTTCGGGAAGGTGCAGCTGCCGACACCACCCGACGAGCCACTCGAGCCGCAGCCCCAAACGCGTAGCCACCTCGTGGTTCTTGGCGATCCGCAGGCGGGTTTCGGTCACGCCTGCACCCCACAGATCATCTGCTTCTCCACCACGACTGCTGGTGGAAAAGAAAGACGCAATGTTCGCGAAAACATCACTGGAGCTCTTCAGCTGCGCCGCAACGTGCTGCGTGTCCCGCAGCGAGTAGTACGCCGCTCCCGTGAACGAGAGCGTCGAGAAGCCGAGGAAGAACAGCAGCGCGCGTGAGATCGACGGCTGCTGCGCGTCGGCTGGTGGTGGGAGGTTGAGCTGTGCGAAGCCGGCGTCTGTTTCGGTTTCAGCTGCTAGGGCGGGTGGAGTGTTGGGAGGAGGAGGAGTGGCTTTCGTGAGATGTGCTGATTGCCGTCGGCGGGGGGAGGGCGGGCCGAAGCGAGCGAAGATGCTGCCGGATGTTGCGAGTGGTCGATGCGGGTATAGATTGATACGAGTTAGAGGCGGAGGTGTGAGGGTAGAGCGATAGGCAGCTCCTGCTACATTCTTGAGCAGCGGTCGTGCGGATACGAGTGGCAATGCGTGTCGAAGCGACGCTGCTAGGCCTGGTGACAGCATCTTTGTATGCAGTAGATGTACTGGCTGTCCTCTTCGTGTTCGTCGTGTGATGCTTCTATCCTGTTGCTCTTGCCCTCGCCGTCGTTGTCGTCGTCATGGTCGTCGTGGTTTTGAAGCACACAAAGATTGGACCCTTGACAGCCCTTTGAATCCTCCACACCAAACCCGATTTCCGAGATTTCCAGCTTTGCCCGATCCGGAAAACGGAAAACGGAAAACGGAAAAAAAAGCTCTTAATCGGTGTCGACATGCTCTACTGTATCTCTTGCTACCACCATCGTCTCCAACCACGATCCAGCGAATGGCTTCTCAAAGCTGAGTGCAGACATGGTCTAAGAGCACTCAGCAGCCTGAAACGTCATCGGAAATATGCCGGCAGCTTCCACCAATCGCACAGCTGCTCGTGCCGGCGGCGGTGCGAGCGTCATGTCGCTGCTGCTCAAGCCGGTGCTGGTGCTGGTATTTGCACTGCTGCACGTTGTATACCAAGCAGTCCTGCTCGTGCAACAGGCGAGGAATGCGATCAAGAACGCGACCGAGCCACATCCGAGCAAACCACCAGCGTCGTACACTTCGCTCGAAGAGATACTTGCTGCGCACCACTGTGCCAGCAACGCGGTTCGTGTGCCGCAACATCTGGCGGTCGTGCTGGTAGACGCAGAGCACTCATCGATACGACTCTACCTATCGAGATTCTTCTCGCGCTTCGGCCGACGCGATGCAGCGACAGCGGATCGCGACATGTGGCACGACTTTCGCGCCGAGCTACAAGCGGCTGTGCAGGCAAAGCACTGCTCGGATATCGCTGCCATCGTCCACCTGGCTCGCATCAGCGGTGTACAGCAGCTCGGTATCTACACGACAGAGCCGCTGCCCGCGCCAGTACTGCAACTGCTGTGTCGCACGCTACACATGGGATATCGAACCAAGGCTGTGCTTGCCGAGCAACAACAAGAGGAGTCAGCACAAGCTGTCAACGACAAAGTAGACTCGACAGCGTCTTGGTCGACATACAACGAGTTGAGGAGGAGGAGGAGGAGGAGGAGGAGGAGAACGGCAAAGGATGAGCGAAGCGACTCATCCTCGTCACCGGCATCGCTGGAATCGAGCGACTCGGAAGCCACGCCGTCCTGGCTCGACGACGAGACGCTCGCTTCGTCGTACACTGCCGACAGCGTCGATGCGCACGGCTACGACGCCAGTGTTCGGATTCGTCTCGGGCTCGAGCCGGCGGATGCGAAGTCGATACCGGGCGAAGCTACGGAGCTGCAAGTGACGCTATTGAGCCGGCTCGATGGGCGGCAGCGGTTCGCATCGCTCGTGAGCGCCGACATGCGTCAACGAAGCTCCACGTACCTCTCGGACACCATCACCCCTGACATCCACTCTGCTACCAACACATCCAACCGCATATCCACGTCGACACTGCGCAAGTCCTGGATCGCACCCCGCGCCACTTTCACGTCCGAACTCAGCGTCGCTGCTATGGACCGCACGCTGGCGGAAGCAGGCTACTTGGCGGAACCGGATCTGCTCGTCGTGTTTGGCGCCAGAGGAGCGAAGAAGCTGCACGGATTTCCGGCTTGGCCGCTGCGCGTGACGGATCTGTTTTACGACCCGAATGCAAGTGCTAAGAGAGGGTACGGCACCAAGGATTGGATGGCGGCGCTGAACAAGTTGGCGAGGATGGAGCAGCGCTATGGGCGGTAGAAAATAGCATAGATGCTGGGTGCGAGAGAAAGTCAGACTTGAAACGAGTGTGATCGCTCAGAAGATGTCAGCTGCGTGAGGACAAGTTGAGGCGGATGAAGGGGGGGGGGGGGGGGGGCCCACAGGGGCGGGGGGGCGGGATTTGGGGGCTTCTCTC
>JALCCG010000072.1:0-63401 GCA_023212695.1 Sporisorium sorghi | reverse complement strand
GGCGAGGGTGAGCGGGGGGGGGGGGGGGTGAGGGGGGGGGGGGGGAGGGGGGGGGGGGGGGGGGGGGGAGGGAGGCGGGTCCACAGCAGCGACGGGCTGCGATATCGGGCTTACGATCGCACCGATCCCGATATTTGACCTAACATCCATTGAACAATGCACCGACCAGCGGCCGCACCTTTTCCAGACGATTCTCCGCCTTTTTGCGTCGATGCCGTCTGACGATGCATGAGCGGCAGGCATCTCGTGTGGTTCGTTTGGCGGCTGTGCGAGCACGATTTCGACTTGCGACATGACCCACGACCCTCCTCCTCCTCCTCCTCCTCCATCAGCATGGTTGTTCGCATTCCCGCGGGATTTTGTCGAGATGCAACAACGTCAGCCAAGAAGCTGCGCTTTTTGCTTTGCGAGACGCTGGCACTTGGCACGATTTTGGGTCGAGGTTCGAGGGCTGTGGAGCACTTTCTCGGCAGCTGGCAGTGCGGGGGGGGGGGGGGTCGTTGCTGGTGCCGAAACGTGGGTGTACGATTTTTTTTTCGCAAAGCTTGGCACGTTTGCGACGGCTTGTCTAAGCATGCATCTTGCCTCTTGCACCGCGGATTACAAGCTGGGCATCTGAACAACACTCCGGTCCAAAGACTCAACATCCCGATCGGTGCGTGAGGCATCGAGCCATCAACTCCGCCATGTTGAGGGATTGATGGTGTGCAGAGGGTTTTCTTGACATCGGTCAACCAAAGCCAAATGCCGTCTTGAATACCCCGCAGTGGTCCACAACTCGTGACCACATTTTTGGACGACAAGGCCACCTGACTTCGCTACTGGACCTCGGTCCCACATTCGAGACTGACACAAGTCTGTGTCGAGAAGACGGAATGTGCACTCCTTGCAGCAGGATGGTGCTCATCGATGCCGTGTCGACACATAGACACAAAAAAAAAAAAAAAAAAAAAAAAAAAAAAAGAAGTGTGGGGAGGGTGGCTTTTGACCTCGAGGAGAGCGAGCGAGAGAACCCTCCAAGGCTGGCCAACAAGAACGACAGGTCTCGAACGCCATGTCGCCGGACACGGATGCGCGATGATGTTACGGCTTGTTCTCAGCAACACCCGCTCTACAGCGACACACCAAGCCGGCAATCCACATTCCCCACCGTTCCTTGGCCTGGAACTGCCCGAGATCACCGTCTAACAGCCTTGCTGCCGACACGGCCTTGGCGATGAAAGGGGGCAGCCACAAGCCCACACCCACACCGCCGTGGTCGATCTTCCTGTCCTCATCGTGCGTTTTGCCAAGAGTCTAAAGACAACCCTAGGGCAGATCGTTTAGGCTGCCTAAAGCGCTGAAACAGGGTGTTTCGACGTCCTCCAACCTGACACACTGTCTGCGCGCCTCCTTTCATGCAGGAGAGTGTCCTTCCTTAAGCGAAGTGGGTGACTGGTCTCTGGTTTCAGCTCCGTCCGTCCTTTCCAACAAGGCCGTCCTCGAGTTTGCTTACCATGGCTAAAACGAGACGAGGGCTTGGCTCTCATTCTTTTTGCATCGCGTTCCTGCCTGCCTGCCTGCTGGGCTACTGGAAACGCCTGGAAGAGCGCCTGAGGTGCGTCTGTGCGCAGGTTCAAGCTGCCTGCTCAATCCAGCAGAGTGGAATCTTGACGAAGGGGGAGGAGGAATGTTCGGCCTCTCTCGTGTCTGCTGTTCGAGACCTCTTCCAGGAGGAGGGAAAAAAAAAGAAAAAAAAAAGGGCTTGGCTCTTGCTCCGCATTCTCAGCACCAAGTCAGCAAGCCGCTAGCTTGTCGCAGAGATGGTGCGCATGTCGCAACTCGTTTGCGTGCTTTTGTGGAGCCCATGAGCCTCGTGCTGCTGAGAGAAGAAAGCCCAGAGCTGCGATCCGGATGGTCGAGATCGAAGAGTCAAGCCCTCGAATCGCAAGCTGCCAGTGATTCCCCTCCTTCTTCGAGGTCTGCGGTTACAATATATACCCAGCTCCCTGTCCGTCGCTTCTTTGATCCGTCCATCCCCTCCCACCGTCACTTCTGATACACGCTCGACCCACTCTCCGCCAAAAAAAAAAAAAAAAAAAAAATGAAAAAAATGAAGTTCCTCGCCGCCCTCACCGTCGCACTCTCGGCCACCGCAGGCGCCTTTGCCCAGGGCACCTCCGGCAACGCAACCACCTTCGCCGAGGGCCTCCTTAGCGCCCTCCGCGCCAACAACCTCTCGCGCCTCGCCGACGCCGTGGGCAACAACTCGGCCGCGCTGCTCGGTGCGCTCCAGGGCGGCAACAAGACCGTGCTTGCCCCCTCGAACCAGGCGTTCCAGGCGCTCGGCGACAATGTCGACAATCAGACGCTCATTGCTACCATTGCGTACCATGGTGAGTTTTGCGACGCAGTTTTTGCGCGATGAGAGGACAGGTGTACTGACGTGGGGGTTTGATGTGTGATGGGTGACAGTGCTCAACGGTTCGGTGAGCTACAGCCAGATTGGCACTACCAACAAGACGATTGCGTCGTCTGCGCTCAACTCGACGCAGTTTGTCCACCTGCCTCGCAACCGCAGCCAGGTCGTTGTGTTGTCCAAGTACGCTGGCAACAACACGGCGTACGTGCAGCTTTCCTCGGGCAACGTGTCGTTCAGCCTGACTCAGGATGGGCCGCAGTACCAGAACATCCGCGTGCAGCCGATCAACCAGGTGCTCACGATCCCTTCCAACACGTCTGGCGTTGCCTCCGAGCTGGGCGCCTCTCGGCTTGCGGAGCTCCTGGACAACGCCGACTTGGTCGATGCGCTGGATGCGTCGATCGCGACCGTGTTCGCGCCGACGAACGAGGCGATTTCGCAGGTGCAGCAAACCGTGCAGGCGGCCACGGACGATCAGCGCACCGCCGTGCTGCTCAACCACGTCATCAACGGCACCGTCGTCTACTCGACCAGCCTCGCCAACACCCCCTCCGCCACCTCGGCCGCGGGCAACGAGCTCAGGTTCACAGCCAACGCTACCGGCGCGTTTGTCACCAGTGGCAACGTTACCGCTAGGATCATGCAGAGCGACTACGTCGCCAGCAACGGTGTTGTGCACGTGATTGATAGGGTGTTGTTGAACACGACGCAGAACACCCAGGCTGCGGCGTCGGCGTACAGCTCGGCTACGGCTGCTGCGGCTACGCAGACTGCTGCTCCCGGTGTTGGGTCGGGTTCGGGTGGAAGTGGAAGTGGAAGCGGAAGCGGTAACGGCGCCGCTGCGGTCAAGATTAGCTCGGGCGCTGCGGCTGCGGCTGCGGCTGCTCTGCTGGGTTCCGGATTCTGGCTGCTTGCTTGAGCGTCGAGTCGGGACTAGTCTGATCATAGGCACTTCCTGATTCCTTGGGCTTTGCCTTGATGCCTTGTCAACACTTCGCCCCTGCCTACTTTGATTGTTCTCACAAAATCTTTTCTCCCTTTGCGACACCCCAACCTTCCTCCTCACCATGTTTTGTGACATCGAACTTGAAATCTCATCGACACCTTTTGCCCTTTCATCGCTGTTTGAAGCACAGTCAGTGTGTGCACTTTGGGCCCGTTTCAGATGAACGTGAGAAGGGAGCGTTGCTACGATGTCGCGACGAGACGGCGAGATAGAGATGTGAGGGGACACTTGACGTGTTCCGCGGAGACGATGACGTGACGCGCGCCCATTCGCTTCAACTTTATCTCCGGCCCAGCACTGACACTCGCCACTTTGATGTCGCTGCAGCGGTATATAATGCAACCCTCTCCACCACCCCCATCACCTCTTGTCACTCACAGCTAACTGCTTGACCGTCCAGCCTCCCAAAAGCGACCTTGCACCATCTTCGCTTTAACTTTTATCGCTTCCCTCCCACGCCACAAATACCAAGAGCGACTTGCCCGAGACGACAATGACGACGCCCACCGCCAAAGTGCTGCTGTACACGGCCAAGGTGTGTCCCTACGCTGCGCGGGCGGAGCTTGCGCTGGCACTGGCGGGCATCCCGCACGAAAAGTACGAGGTGGACCTGCTCAACAAGCCGAGCTGGTACGCGGAGAAGGTCAACAAGGCGTCCAAAGGTGAGTCTCTCTCCCCGACCACATTCCAACTCTGTTCCTCCATTGACATCTGTTTCCTGCGCAGTTCCGGTGCTGGTGACCACCACGGGCGAATCCGAATTCAAGCTCCCCGAATCGCTCGTCATCGTCGAGTACATCAACGACTCCCACCCTAACGTCATCTTCACGTCCACCTCGCCGCAGCACCGCGCCACCTCGCGCTACATTGTCGAGCGGTACGCGCAGCTCGTGCAGCCGCAGTACGTGGCCACTGCTTTGCGGAGGGAGGCGGCGGCGCTGCCGGCGCTCAAGCAGGCGCTGGTGGATTTCAACGCGTTGCTGCGCGAGCATGACGGTGGGAAGGCGGGAGCGTTTGTGCAGGGCGAGGAGAGGTTCGGGTATGCGGATTTGAACATTGCGCCGTTTGTGGCGAGGATTTTGAGCGCGAGTAGGAACGGGTATTTGCCCAAGGGCGAGGAGGGGGTGAGGAGGGTGGAGGAGGAGCTGGAGGAGGGGGGGGGGGGGGGGGGGGGGTGGGGAGGGGGGGGGGGGGGGGGGGGGGGGGGGGGGGGGGGGGGGGGGGGAGATGTGATGGCGACGAGGAAGGAGGTCAATTGACCGATCAGACTCGGTGTCCTGAGCACCGACGTCTCTGTTAAAAAGGTCATCGGTCACTTTCTTGGTGTTGAACAGACCACACCGCACACTTTCTTTCGTTCCACCACTCGCTCCTCGAGACACTCGATACAATGTTCAGCAACGCCGTCAGAGCGTCGCTACGCTCCACGAGGGCGGGCAGCAGCTCGAACCTGCTCCGCTCCTCTGCGCCAAGATGTCTCCCGCAGCGCACTCTGCACTCCTCATCTAGCGGTACCGCATCTGCAACACGCAGCAGCAACGTCAAAGGCCTAGTGGCGGGCCTTGTCGGTCTAGCGCTGCTCGCCGCGTCCGCCTTACCCACACGCAGCGTCTACAACGACCAAGCGCGCTCGCCACCCCAGCAAGTCTCCCCTGCCGCGGCGTCGGACCCCGCCGGCAAGCTCATCTCGATGGACGAAGTAGCGACGTACAACGCGCTCCCCTCCGACGGCGGCAAGGGTCTGTGGGTGGTGATCAAGGGGCAGGTGTACGACGTGACCGAGTTCGTGGACGCTCATCCGGGCGGGCGCAGCGTGATCCTCAAAAACGCAGGCAAGGACGTGACGGAGCTGTACGAGCCGATCCACCCGCCCACGGCGCTCGAGGAGAACTTGGACGCCGCGTGCCACCTCGGCGAGGTCGACCCGAGCACCGTCAAGATCGTGCAGGCAGGAGAAGAATCGGAGAAGGACCGCAAGCGGCGAGAGGCGCGCGAAAACCTGCCGCCGCTGGGCAGCGTGCTGAGCCTGGACGACTTTGAGCGCATCGCCGAGCGCATCCTCTCGGACCAAGCATGGGCGTACTACGCCTCGGCCGCGGACGACGAGATCACCAAAGCGCAGAACCGCGCGTCGTTCAACCGCGTCGTCTTCCGCCCCCGTGTCCTGAGGGCGATCGGGAGCGTCGACAGCTCGGTCAAACTCATCGACGCTGCGGGGAAAGGAGTCGAGTGCGCGCTGCCGATCTACGTGTCGCCCGCAGCGATGGCCAAGCTCGGCCACCCGGACGGCGAGCTCAACCTCACGCGTGGCGCGGGCAAGGCGGCGATCATCCAGGGCATCTCGGCAAACGCCTCGGTCGGGCTGGACGAGATGCTCGACGCACGCAAAGATGGACAGCCCGTGATATACCAGCTGTACGTCAACAAGGACCGCGCGGCATCGGAGCGCATCCTGCGCAAGATCGAATCGCGCGGGGTGTCTGCTGTGATGCTCACAGTGGACGCACCCGTGATGGGGAAGAGGGAGCGCGATATGCGCACGAAGGGCGAGGAGCTCGAGCTCGGCGTCGACCACGGGAAGGACGTCAAGGCCGCAGGCGGCGGTGTGGCACAGGCGATTTCGGGCTACATCGATCCCAACCTTACCTGGGATGACATTCAATGGTTCAGGAAGACGTGCAAGCTGCCGCTGTACCTCAAGGGCATCCAGACGGTCGAGGACGTCGAACTCGCCGCACAGCACGGCGTCGAGGGCGTCGTGCTCTCCAACCACGGCGGTAGGAGTCTCGAGTACTCGCCTGCTCCTCTGGATGTGCTCGTCGAACTGCGCCAGCGCCGCCCGGATCTGTTCGACAAGGTGGAGGTGTTCATCGACGGCGGCGTGAGGAGGGGCACGGACGTGCTCAAGGCCGTCGCGCTGGGTGCTAAGGCGGTCGGGTTGGGAAGGCCGTTCTTGTACGCTCAGTCTGGATATGGCGAGGCGGGCGTGACAAGGGCGATTCAGATTCTGCAGGACGAGATTCATCGTGGCATGCAGCTGCTGGGTGTTACGTCGCTCGATCAGCTCACGCCGGAGATGGTGGATATCCTGCCGAGGCAGTTCTTCTATGCGGTGCCCAGGGCGGAGCAGCCCGCGAGCAGTGTTTGAAAGTCGAAGTTGCAATAGATTCACTCCTTCCTGTGAACTAGCATAGAGGTCAAAACGTGCATGATGCATCTGATGTTGCATCGCCTGCTGTGGCCGGGTCGAAGTGGTGTTGTGACTGGCGTGAGAAGCTTTGATCCCTACAAAAGGTCTGCTGCGGCTCCAGTGTGAGTGTTGATCTTGCGTTTGAAAATGAGGCGTATTCAGCGGCGCCGGGTCAGCCGGTTTCAGGCACTTCACCAGTGTCGTGCGGGGGACCGGCAAACTTTCGCTTCTCTCACGCGGAGTCGCTTCCCCGCACTTTTTTGTAGCGAGTTCGAAACTGCGCAGACCACTTCTCCCTCCTTCGCAACCACGACCATCTACACAATCGCGTTCCAACGACAAAGATGCGCGCAGAAGAAGGCTTCCAATTCGAACGTTTCCGCGTCGCCTCGCCGTGGTCCTCAGACCCTGCGCTGCGGCTCACCATCCTGCGGCTCTTCTCTACCGGCAAGCACGCGCTCAACCCGTCCGAGATCGAGCGTCTCTTCGCCAGCCTCGCGTCCTTCGGCAAGAAAGTCGAGGGTGAATACGCCGATATCGCAAACACGCTCGACAGCCCGCAGCACGAGCCCACGCTTGTGCAGTACGACGCGTGGGGCCAGCGGGTCGACAAGCTCGTCACGGGCGAAGGCTGGAAGCGGCTCAAGGGTGTTTGTGCCGAAGAGGGCATCGTCGCTGAATCCTATGCTCGGAGCGAGGCTAAGAATGGAGGGGGCCGCGACAAGATCGGGCAGCATGCGAGGCTGTTCGCGTTTGTGCGCAGTGTCATGTTCGCGCCCGTGTCCAAGGTTGTGCTGTGCCCGATCAGTATGACGGACGGGGCGGTGCGCGTGCTGGAAATGTTTGGCACAGACAAGCAGAAGCAGGAGGCTATTCCGAGGTTGTGCAGTACGGATCCGCGGACGGCGTGGACGGCGGGGCAGTGGATGACCGAGCGTCCCGGTGGGTCGGATGTCTCTCGCACCGAGACGGTGGCTAGACCGCTTGACGCCAACAAAAAGCCTGTAGCAGGCGACCAATTTGTCATCAGCGGCTTCAAGTGGTTCTCCTCCGCCACGGACGGAGACATTGCCCTGGCGCTCGCGCGCACCAGCGACGACCTCACGCTCGGTTCGAAAGGCCTCTCGCTCTTCCTCATCAAGATCCGCGACGACACGACGGGCAAGCTCAACGGCATCCGCGTCCACCGCCTCAAACGCAAGCTCGGCACCAAGTACCTCCCTACCGCCGAGCTCGAGCTCGACGGCTGCATCGGCGAACTCGTCGGCGAACTCGGTCGCGGAGTCGCCACCATCTCGTCCGTGCTCAACATCACGCGGCTCTACTCGGCCGGCGGCGCGGTGGGTGCGCTCTCGTGGGGTCTACGCTCGGCGACGGCGTACGCGCAGATCCGCCCCGCGCTCGGAGGAGGCAAGCTGGACAAGCTGCCGCTGCACACGGACCAGCTGTTGAAGGTGACGGTGACGTACCGTGTGTTTTTGCAGATCTTTTTCTCCAATGTGCTTCTGATGGGCGCCAGCGAATCGGGGCAGGCGAGCAAGCGCGACCAGGTGCGGTTGCGGCTGCTCACGCCGGCGCTCAAGGCGTTCGTCGCCACGCGCGCCTCGGAGAGCTACCTGACGCTCATCGAGTCGTTTGGCGGGCAAGGGTATATGGAGGAAGTGGGCATGGCCGAGATGCTGCGCGACTGCACTGTCGAGCGCATCTGGGAGGGCACGCCGGCGATTCTGTCGCTCGACGTGCTGCGTGTCCTCGTCCAGTCCAAGGGCCAGGCGCTGGTCGAGTTCTTCCAGGACATCGGCGCCATCCTCGCCTCTCTACCCGCGCGACTCACCTCGCAGCTGGGCGCAGAGATCAAGCTGCTCGGCAGCGTGGTGCGCGAAACCTCGTCGATCCTGACCAACCTCGACCTCGAGCGCCACCTCACCACGACGGACCTGCGCTTCAGCCGGTACCTGCTCGACCTCATCATGGCCATCCAGGGCTCGGCGCTGCTGCTGCAGCATACCGCGTGGAAGATCACTGAGTTTGCGGCGAGTGGTGAGCTGCAGCGCCTCGCGGGGGTGCGTGCGGACGAGCACGAGATCGAGCAGGACGTGCACCTCATTCGATTGTGGATTGGCGGTGCGGAGGGTGCGGGCGCGGCTGGATTCGCGGATATGGTGCGGTTGGTGTCGCAGCTGCGTGCGGCTACGGTTGGTGAGGCGGGGAAGAGTGGACAGCAGCAGGCAGTAGAGCTAGGTCATGCGCTCGTGTACTCGTGGACACAAAAGGCGAGTGGCGACCTTCAGAGTCGTTTGTAGATGGAAGGCTGCGATCATGTATGCTCTGTTTCTGCTGCATCAAGCGATGGTTGTGTGTCGATCGTAAGTGCGAGCGAGCGGAAAGCTGAGATCGGTCGGGTATCGGTGTGTCATTGCGTCGGGAAGTGCGTGAACGGCGGTACTATCGCCTGCCAAGACCTCGTAGAACGCCAGTATTCGCTCTCTGTCCACCACTTGCGCCACGGGGTGCGCTTCTGGCTCTCGTCGACGAGAGATACTGCCTAAACTGCGTCAGCAGCAGCCCGCCCAATCCCCACGCGGCACCCTGAATCAACGGCGACAGCAGCTGGTCCCGCACAGTCACGTAGAGGATCGGAAACCTGCACGTCGTAAACGAGCCACGGTCAGCATCGTCCTTCACACCTTCGCCAGATGAAATGTGCACTCACCATTCCACACGTAGATTCCCCAGCCACAGCTCATGTTCGTCCTTGACCTCGCTGTGCGTCACGTCCACCTTGTGGTGGTGATCGCGCTTTTCGTCCGGAGCATTGTCGGAGGGCTGGTCTTCGTGCAGGAACCCACGGATGGTGGCGAGGTACGACTGCTCGAAGCGCAGGTCGGGGAGTGTGGGTAGTTTTGACGCGAGTCCATCGTCTGAAGATGATGTTCGGCTGCTCTCGGAGAGTGTGTCGCGCGATGAGACCGAGACGTCATCGTCGTCGTTGGAGCGGTCGAGGTTTCGTCGACGATGCGCGGGTGTGCGTGTGCTCGTGTGTGCGGATGGCATTGTGGTGCAGTGTTGACGGGATAGCTGTGAGTAGGTGGGTCGGGTGAGAAGCCAGGTGGTAGCGAAGAAGATGAAGATGGTGGTAGAAGACGAACGTCGAAGTGAGACGATCAGCCGGGTTTTTGCGTGAAACGAGCTCGCTTCCAAAGTGGAGGCTTGGGAGCGCGTTTCTGCAACGCCTCTTCGACAACCGAAAAGTCAACTCTCCAACTCACTCACACCTGGGCATCCCTCTCTTGTTCTATGCACACACTCACATCCTTCGGTGACTAAGCGCACTGCAATCGATGCTCGAGCATTAACCGTATGCCATGCTTTCGATGAATCCATGTCTAAAAGTACAAAAGTGAACCCACGCCCCTCACTGCTCGATGACAAGACAGCACACCACAGCAACATCGTCAACCTTGCCTCCAGGAAAGTGAATGCCGTACCTCGCCGCCTCCCTCTCAAACGGACTCTGCTTGGTCGTCGAGTTCTGACAGATCTTGGCATACTCGACCAGATTCGTCGCCAGCACCTGCACAAACTCCCTATCCTCTGCCAAGCTGTCGTGCTTGCCTCCTGCCTCCTTCTCCTCTGCATGTCGCGCAGCGTACAAAGCGTGATGCTTCTCCTTGATGAACTTGGCAAACTGCGGAATCTCGACTTTCGCATCGACATTGTCAAACAACCCATCAGTGCCGACGATGATGAGGTCGCCGTGCTGCAGTGTACATTCCCACGCGGCGGCGTCCTTGGGCGTGTTGGAGATGGAGCCCTCCTGCACCCATTCCTCGGGCAGCTTTGCGAGCTGGAGCGGGGTATTGAAGCCGAGCTGCTGCGGTGGGCTGGCGTAGAACACGCCTTGCTTGCCCGTGCCCTGGCGGAGGATGACAAAGCCAGAGTCGCCCAGGTTGGCCGATCGCAGCGTGCCGTCCGAAGACTCGAGCGTCAAGATGCATGCTGTTGCGCTACCCGCCATGACCAGAGGCTCTTTGAGAACATGCTCGAATGCCTCGGAAAGGATGCGATTGGGTGCGGCTCCCTCTTGCGGGTGTGCCGACGCTTGCGCTGCTGACTGCGATGCATAGAACATCAAGGCTTGCGAGAAGAGCGAAGGATCGATGCCGTTCTCGGTCCAGCCGCCGACACCATCGGCAACACCGATTGTCACATCGCCCGCAGCACCCATCGAAGTGCACATGAGCGAATCCTCTCCCGCCTCGCCGCCCCTCAACAGCTCGTCCCGCCAACGACCAATCTCGCTGTCTGCTGGGAAGCCGATCTGACTCTTCTTTGCGGATGCTTCGGACGCTGCTGTCGATGATGATGGTCCGTCCTCCTCGTTGGCAGAAGTGGCGGAAGTGGAAGCGTCGCCTTCTTGCCGAAGATCTTCGGAGCTGCGCGGCTTGCCTTGGAATGCGTACGCTGTGAGGAACTGGAAAGGCTGTTGCGACGATCGCGGTGGTCCTGATGTAAAGTGTCGCTTGCTTGCTAATGACAAAGAGAACGCACTCGTGTGCTTGCTGTTATTGCGCTTGGCCGGTGTCAGAACCGTCGTGCTAAGCTGACGTTGCGCCCATGCAACTCCAGCAGTCGAAGAGCAGCTAGGAAGCAGCGTCGACGACGAGACTTGCCCCAGACGACTCCGTGCAATGCAACCCGTCAAGCGCAACGATGCACGAGCTTCGGTCGACAACATCCTTGCTGAGTCCTCTTGTATGGGGAGAGCGAGTGTAAGGTGACGGTGACGAAGCAAAAGCGACCCAAGCGGCTCAGCCTTGTCCGTACAATTTTGTAGCCGAACCTGCAGAAATGCCGCGAACGGCGAAAAAATTCACTCACCTCTTCGTCACGCGGGGCAGAGGCAAGAGCAACACGAATTTTTTGAATTTGTTATGCCGACACAGCTTTCTTCGTTTTGGCTCGCAAAATCATCACGCGGGAGCACTGCGAAGCATCTCATTTCGACTACGAAATGAATCAGCTGTCAAGCGTCGCCAAGGCAGTGTGCACGGCGAATCTGAGAGTGCTTTGGTGAGGCAATGACGCCGTCAAGACCGCTGCTGGCTTGGCATTCTCGTTTTGAGCTCACTCAGGGCGGCAATTAGAGTTGTCCACTTGACCGGCCAATTCGGCAGAGAGAATGAGAGAGCTCAGCATGAAGTCAATTCGGACTTTGCCTCATGGACACCATCACAACTCCTTCTTGCCGATCAACCGCAAATCCGCTGACGTTACGGCCCTCGACCGGTGATTCACACGCATCAAATGGTTTGAAAGGGGGGCATGTAGCCATGCGAGATCGACTCTCGTCCCTGCGTGGGATGGCAGCTTTGCAGCGTCCCCTCGACTTTGTGGTGGGCTCATCCCAGGTCGTCACCTTCCGACTGCTGTGGCTTGCGATCCTATTCTACGGCGAGCGAGTCATCTTTCACGATGCTGCCAACAGCTGTCCATGGCCTGAGCCGCCCACGTCATCGCCTTCCCAGCATCAGCAGCCAGCCGTCCACGTCTTGCTCGCGACAGATCCGCAGATCATCGACCGCGACACCTACCCGGATCTAGCCCTGCCTGCACTGCTCTATCCCATCGTGCGCCACTTCTCGGACAACTACCTAAAAAACGTCTGGACGAGTCTGGCAGTCAATCCGAACAAGTGGTTTCATCGAGGTTACATTCTATCTCCACAACAAGAAGCGCAACGTCGAGCCGCTTCTCGCACTGGACTGGTGCAGCCGCCAGACGGCGTAGTGTGGATGGGCGATCTCACCGACGGGGGAAGGCGGTCACATTCCGACGCCGAATGGGCAGCAATGGTGCATAGATTCCACAGCATCTTCTGGAGACCCAGAGAGGCCGATTGGGAGGCTCCCAGCTCCGCACTCAGTGGCACCAAGCAGCTTATCGTGCCGCGAACTTCGGCTGCCGACTTTATCCCGACAGTGTACCTTTCCGGCAATCACGACATTGGTCTTCCGGGCAGGACATCGGGACATCGAGTGGATGCCGTTGCCAGCGACGACGCGATCGAGAGATTCAACCGCGATTTCGGCATGAAGATCGATGGAGGGGGATTTGTTGTCAAGGACCGAAACCCGTTCTTGCAATCCATCCTGAATGGCCGCATCGCCGTATCGACAGACACAACGCTGGGTGCGACGCACGAGCTGGTCCTCGTCAACGCACAAGACCTGGTCGGCATGGAGCGCCAAGGTGGTGGCCCATTCGACACGTACCTCAGCTTCGAACATCAGGGCAAGCTCGACGGCCAGCTTGGAGACAATGCACACCGCACCTATAGAGAAACGTACGACTTTGTCGAGTCGGTCAAGCACAGCGGCGTGCGCGTGCCTCGTGTGCTGCTCACCCACGTGCCGCTGCACAGGCCGGCAGGAACGACGTGCAACGACGCGGCCAGGTCCGTGCGCCATCGAGTGCATCGCGAGTCTAGTCGGCCCTTGCTTCAGGGCACCGATCGAGGGTCGACGTACCAGAACATGGTGTCGGCTTCGGTCACCGACTGGGTGCTCAGATCCATCGACCCCATGGCTGTGTTCAGTGGTGACGACCACGATCACTGCGAATATCGTCATGCTAGGGTCGGCGGCAATGCATCCGATCGTGCCGTCGTAGACGGCTTTGAAGCGCAAGAGGTTCCCGAATTGACGGTCAAGTCGATTTCGATGACCGAAGGCGTGCGCAAGCCGGGCTTCGCTCGTCTCAGCTTGTTCTCGCCGCCTTCCGATGCGTCGAGTCAGTCTAGCGCGGACGCACATGTCGCGATGGCGTATACGCCCTGTCTGCTGCCGGATCAGATCGGCATTTGGACCCGGCTCTATCTGCCTTTCTTTGTCGTTACGCTGCTGGCACTCAAGATGTGGTCGCGCTTCTTCACGGCGCAGTCAGATACAGCAGGATACCTCCCGCTCAATCATCGGCGCAAGAGAACGGACGACGACGACGCGCCATTGGCGAGCGACGAGGGGCACCGGCCGAGTGGGCGAAGGCCGAGCGGTTGGAGGCGAGATGTGGCGGCGGTGGCAGTGGTTGCGTTTCCCTTCTGGGTGTTTTGTCAGACGCATTTTGTATTCTAACGGACAATCAGCACGAAAAACTTTTGCAGTCGTGCGGTGAATCACGATGCACAGATCACAAGGCAAAGTGCATTGCATGAACGGGACTGGTCTGTGTTGCAGGCAGAGCGAGAATCAAAAGAGGTCTGCAGGGCCGAATGGATAGGAGGGGTATCTTGCAAAGACGGCTCATCAGAAGCCACTTTTGCACAAGAAGATCGACAACAGAGTGTCGCGAGTCTCTAAGCCCAAATGGGGTCAACGATGAGCGGGCCCTTGCCCACAGCGTGCACCTTGAACCCGACGCTGCGCAGCACTTTGGCATCGATGATCCCGCGACCGTCAAAGACAAACGCGGGCTTCTTCATGCTCTTGTAGATCTCGTCCCAATCCTGCGCCGTTGCGTTTTCAAACTCGTCCCACTCGGTGCAAATAATCACGGCCTCTGCATCCACGCACGCCTCCTTCATCGATGCTGCGATCTTGACCTGCTTCTGGACGGCGGCGGCGTCGTCGAGCACGCCCGGCTCCGTGAGGTCGAGCATGATCTGGTTCGTGGTCACCTTGGGGTCGTAGATGGCAATCTGCGCGCGTTCCTGGCGGAAGTACTTGCACAGCGTGATCGCGGCCGACTCGCGGGTATCGCCCGTATCTTTCTTGAAGGCAAATCCGAGCACGGCGATCTTCTTCATGGTGATCGTGTTGAACAGCGTCGACACGACCTTGCGCGCAAAGCGCGATTTCGAGTACTCGTTCATCTTGATCACCTGGTGCCAGTAGTCGGCGACCTCGCTCAGTCCGAGCGATTCCGACAGGTACACCAGGTTCAGAATGTCCTTCTGGAAGCAGCTGCCGCCGAAGCCGACGGAGGCTTTGAGGAATTTGGGGCCGATGCGGGCGTCGAGGCCGCAGGCGTGGGCGACCTCATCGACGTCTGCGCCCGTGGCTTCGCAGATGGCCGAGAGCGAGTTGATGCTCGAGATGCGCTGGGCGAGGAGGGCGTTGGCGGCGAGCTTGCTGAGCTCGGACGACCACAGGCCGGTCTGGTAGATGCGCGCCGGGTCGACCCAGTTCTGGTACACCTCGCTGAGCGCGTTCGCCGCCGCTTTGCCCTGGGGCGTATCGAGCGAGCCGATCAGCACGCGGTCCGGCGCCATCAGATCGCGGATCGCCGTACCCTCCGCCAGAAACTCTGGGTTGGACAGAATCTGGAACGAAATCAACGTCCCGTCCGCCGTGTAGCTCGAATTGCTCTCCAGGATCGTACGCATGCTCGCGGCAGTGCGACACGGCACCGTCGACTTTTCCACAATGATCTTACTGCTCGTCGCCACCGACGCAATCCGACGCGTAGACGCTTCCACATAGTGCAGATCCGCCGCAAAGCCTTTACCGACACCGGACGTCTTGGTGGGCGTGTTGACCGACACAAAGATCAAGTCGGCCTCCTGGATCGCAGCGTCAATGTCGGTCGAGAAAAACAGGTTGCGCCGGCGACACTCGCGTACGACCTCGTCGAGACCGGGCTCGAAGACAGGCAGCACGTCCGAGTTCCACGCCGCAATGCGCACGGGGTTGACATCGACGATGATCACCTTGATGTGCGGACACTTGTGCGCGATGACGGAGCAGGTCGGGCCGCCGACGTAGCCAGCACCGATGCAGCAGATGGTGCGGACGTGCGAGGGGACGGATTGTATGGAAGTTTGGCTGGAGGAGCCGTTGGCGGTGCCGTTGAGCACGGTTGAAGGCATAGTGGCGCGATCGTTTGGAGGGCCTGACGCGCTCGAAGGGGGAAGATTTGCGGGCTACGGGATGATGGGCTGCCTCTCGAAAGGACCGGTGCTTGAAGGCGGGGGCAAAAGGCGAAGGGAGAGCCGAGGTGAGGAACGGAAGGTGTTGGAGTTGGTGGTCGTGAAGCTAGGACCGGACGACGGCGACTTTGTATCTCGCTTTCTAAGAAGGGAGAGCAAAGGGCCGGGGGAAAGAGGGCGAGGGAGAAAGAGCAACACTTTTTGGATGGCTCGAACGAAGAAAACCCTGAAGAGCATGTAGCCTGGTTGCTGCGTACCAGCGGGTAGAAGCGCCAAGGCCAACAACGCCTATCGGCAAGGCAGCTGGTGAGCCAGCTGGCTGGAGCTGGCTGTGGTCTGTGGCTGATCAGGGCCACTCGGACGACCGGAGCACATGCTCAGAGGTTTCGCATCTGGGAAGGAGTTCCAAAGCCACCGACCTCGAGGGTGCCTTCTGCGCGATCCTGAACTCTCCGGAGATCTGCACTGATTGCAGTGCAGAGCAACACTGACACTCAGAGGCTCTTCGGCGTCCATTCATTGTACTAGCCGCCTTTCATCCAAGCATCTTCATTGTCAGTATTCCTCCTCAATGGCCTCCGCTAGAAGCTGGCACAAAGCTGATGCGAAGCTTTCGTTGCTCTTCGAGAGAAAGGACGTCTCGCAAAAACGTGGCTCGCCTCGGTCTCAACGAGACCCGTCGTGCATCTCGTGCAGCTCGTGCAGCTCGTGCAGCTTTCTCGCCTTTGAATGCCTTTTTCAATTCAAACACGGGAGCGCCTGACACTGGAAATGGCTCATTTTCAAGGTCAGAACGTGGACCTGCAGCTAAACCTTTTTTTTTTTTTTTTTTTTTTTTGCTGCTCAATTCTCAACAGCAACACCGCTCTCCCGCGCGTGCATGAAACACGTTCGCTTTTCGACCGCAATTCAGCACTCACACACTCTGAATAATCTCGAAAAAAAAAAAAAATTTCGAAAATTCATGCCGTGCACAACGCCGAGCGCGTAACTTGAGCAAATCTGGCCCGATTTAATTGCCCAGACCCGATGAGATCTGAGGGGGCTAGATCGCGGAAAAACCGGCGGTAACCATACATCGTGTGACAAAACAGCCTCCGCGGCTCATGCATGTCCTGTTCTTTTTTGTGCCTGTCTGTCTGTCAAGAATGTCCCCATGCAACGAGATCCCTTGCTTTCTCTCCTGCTCTCTCTCGACACAACCATCACCACCAACACCTTCTCGCCAGAACCCTGTACGACTATCGTAAAAAGATGCTGGGGTTGTTAGGCAAGTCGGCGACGCAAAAGGCCATCGAGAGCCATGTTGCCGACCGCAACGCTGCTTTTCGACATGCCTTGCCCGACGAGACGCCCGACAGGAAAGCCCTCGTCGTTCAGGATAGCAAGAGCCCCTACCGTGGCCTGTCAGTGAACCTCGCCGAGCACGACCTCGACATCCTCAGCTCGGACATCGCCGGGATCACCTCGGGCATCCGAGCCCGACGATGGACTTCCACCCAAGTCCTTTGCGCCTACGTCCGAGCCACGCGTCGAGCGCAGCTGCGCACCAACTGCCTCACCGAAGTCTTCATCGACCAGGCGCTGCAGCGTGCAGCCGAGCTCGATGCGCACTTTGCCGCAACAGGCGAGCTCGTCGGCCCGCTGCACGGCGTACCCATCTCGATCAAGGACACGTTCCACTACCACGGCGTCAAGACCACGCTCGGTCTCTCGAAATGGATCGCCAAGCCCGCCGAGACCGGCGGCGTCGCGGCCATCCCCGCCATCTGCGAGCATCTCGGCGCTGTACTCTTCGTCAAGACCAACGTTCCCCAAATGCTGATGACGTTCGAGAGCATCAACCCGGTCTTCGGCACCACGCTCAGCCCGTACAGCCGCGCGCACACTTCGGGTGGTAGCTCCGGCGGCGAGGCTGCCCTCCTCGCCTGCGATGGGTCCGCGGCGGGCATCGGTACCGACATCGCGGGGAGCTTGCGCATCCCTGCGCACCATACGGGCATCTACTCGGTCAAGCCGAGCGCGGGCAGGTGGTCGTACCACGGCCAGTGCGATTTCGGCAAGGGTTTCGAGAGCATCACGGCTGTAGCGGGGCCCATGTGTCGGACTGCGGCGGATGTGGAGACCATGTTCGTCGAGGTGGCGCGGCAGCATGTGCCCAAGTGGCTGCGTGCACCGCGCGACAAGACGGACGCGGCGGTGCTGCACGAGGCGGTGGAGAACGACGAGCTCATGGCCAAATTCGACCTCGGCGATGCGCATACTTCCGTGGTGCTCAACGAGGCCTGGCTGAACCCGCTCGGCATGGCGCAAACCCGCGGAACTCCGCTGCGCATCGGCTACGTCGTCGGCGACGGCATCTACCGCACGACGCCCGCGTGCTACCGCGCGATCCACGAGTGCGTCGCTGCCCTGCGCAAAACGTACGCAAACACGCAGATGGAGCTGGTCGAGATCGAGCCGCGCAAGCTGCAGACGCTCGAGGCAATGCGCATCTTCCTCCGCCTCATCACCGCCGACGGCTTCCGCAACGTCGAGAGCAGCTACACGGGTCCGGACCGCATCATTGCGCAGATCCGCGTCCTCGTCACTCTGGCTCGCATCCCTCGTTGGGTGAGCGCCATCGTCGTGTTCTTCCTGCGCTGCATTGTGCGCGATCGCATCTACGCAGAGCTGGCCGCATCGACGGGGCGCATGTCGGCCGCGAAACATGCCGATGTGCTGGAGCGCCGCGAGCGATTTGTGGACAGGTGGAACCATGCGATGTGGCACGACCTGGCGCTGGATGCGTTGATCGCGCCCACGCAGGCGTGTCCCGCGGTGCCGCACGGTGGGGCGATCCACAATTCGGCCATGGCAGGCTCGACGGTGCTGTACAACATCACCAAGGCGTCCGTCGCCGTGCTGCCCGTGCTGCGCGTCGATGCGGCTCGTGACTCGCACCACGAAAGCGATTATCGTAGTGCCTCGCCCGAGCAGAGCAGGGCGTTCGGCAGGTGGGCCGCGGAGACGAGCTGGAGGGACACGAGCAAGGTGTGCAACTTCCTGCTCTACCGCACGGCGTACAATGCGCACAGGATGCATGGTCTGCCCGTGGGCGTGCAGGTGGTCACCAGGCCGTATACGGAGGAGAAGGCGATCGGCATTATGAGGTTGGTCGACGACGCTCTGCCGCCGCTGAAAGAGAGGGGGTCGGAGTGGGTCAATAAGGTCGGTCCGCAGGGTGAATTGCTCTCGCAAGGTGAGGCCAAGTCGGCGGTCGGATTTGGTCCTGGAAGTTTCACTAGAGCTTTGTTCCAGTCGTAGTCACAGAGGAAAGGAACTTGATGATGCAAGCCTGGAGGCAGTTGACGCTCGAACTGTTTAGTCTTGCAGTTTAGAGCGAGTGAACATAGGATCGTCACGATGAGCGTATCTTGTCCAGTGGTGGAGACAATGTCATGAGATCGGATCTCCTCATGTGGATGCTTCAGCCCTCGGCCCAGAGCTAAGGATTGCGCCTTGGGCGCTTCATCAAGCTCATCTAGGGGATGAAGGGGACAGCGCTGATGAAGGAGGCTGTGCAGAGGCCCAGGGAAGCGGCCAGCTTCCTGATAGATTGACATGTATATACAGAGCACAGGTTAGATGGATCAGTACTTGAATTCTCAAGCTTCCTTTCGAGTACTTCTCCGTACGGTCAAGATCAGAGCGATATACGAGAGCCACAGTCATTGATTGAGCGAAGGCGTCCCATCGGATTCCACCAGCTGAGCCGCTAACGGTTGTGTGGGTGTTACTAGAGATCCGAGGCGAGGGATCAGGGCTCTCGACCTCTCATTGTGTCCCATGCGTCCCACCATATCGCGAAGGAGAAAAGTCTCGCTCTGCAACTCGCTCTTGCCAAACGTCTTCTGCATCGCAGTCAAACGTCACGACAGAAAGATTCCGCCCGCCCGCCCGCCTGCCGCCGAGACTCCGCCCAAAAAAGGAAGCGGCGGCGAGTTTGACAGGACCGCATGGAATTCGCCGAGTACGCTCCTCGCCAAAAGCCAAGCGAGATCGCGAGCTTGTAGAGGTTTTCCGAACAGGACGCTAAACCGAAGCGAACCACTGGGAATGAATGGGACTCGCACAGCTGCTGTGGGCCACCCGTCATTGATGCACGAACCCCCCACTCCCACGTTGAAAGCGGCGACTTCATCCGATGCCGCCGCCACGCAGCCGATGCAGCAGCAGCTCGCTTTGTGCTTGCGGCGGGGCCTGGTGGTGCACTGGTCAAGCTCACTTTGTTAGTGTGGGGGTTGCACGATGTGTCACCCTGATCTTCTTTTGCTCTGGACAAGGTCGTCTGTCTCTGACTGGAATGTCTTCCTTTCGCACCACCATCCACGACCTCGATCATCATCGCTCAAGATGAGCTACGACTTCAAGGACAAGGACGTCCAACCAGACGAGGGCGCAGACCACATCAGGCCTGCCAGAGACGGCACCGATTCGCCCACCTCGAGCACAAAATCGCAAACACCGGCACAAAACGACGCCTTGCACTCGAAACTCACCAAATGGTGGTTGGACGACGAAGAATCCGCCATCCGGCGCAAGCTCGACATTCGGATCGTTGCAACGTCATTTACACTCTATTTGGTGGCGCTTTTGGACAGAGCGGTCATCGGCAACGCCAAAACCGCCGGCATGGAGGCCTCGCTCAACATGAGCGATGCGCAGTTCCAGTGGCTGCTCACCATCTTCTACATTGCGTACATCATCTTCCAGTTCCAGGTGTTCATGTACAAGCTCGTCCCGCCTCGGGTGTGGATTGCGTTCTGCGTGTTCGCCTGGGGCGTCGCTGGAGTGTGTCAAGCGGCGACTACGAGCTGGGGTGGCATGATGGCGGCGCGCTTCTTCCTCGCGGTGGCCGAAGCAGGGTATGGGACGGGGTGGGCGCTGTACCTGAGTTTCTTCTATCCGCGGACGGAGATCGGCGTGCGGTTCGCGTGCTTTGTGTCTGGAGGTGCGGTGTCGGCGGCGGTGGCGGGGTCGATTGCGTACGGGCTGGTGCATGCGCATACGTCGCTGGCGACTTGGCGATTGCTGTTTTTGATCGAGGGCATCCCGACGTTGCTCATGGTGCCGGTGGCGTATCTGGTTCTGCCGAACAGTATTCAGGAGGCGCGGTTCTTGACGGGGCGCGAGAAGCAGGTTGCTGAAGCAAGGCTGTTCCGCCCGCCTCCTCCTCCTCCTCCGCCCGCCGAAGCCACCGACACGGCCGCACCGAGCTGGACCACCCGCGTGCAACGCCAGATCAACTGGTCGCAAGCCAGCTCGGCCTTCCTCGACCCCACCTCCTACACCACCGCCATGCTCTTCTTCATCATCAACGTCGGCTACTCGTCCGTGCCCGTCTACGTTCCCACGCTCATCGCCCAAATGGGCTTCGGCAGCATCAGAGCCCAGGGCCTCTCCGCACCACCCTACGTGCTGGCGTTCATACTCTCGCTCATCCTCTGCCGGCTCACGGACCGGTGGCAAATCCGCGGACCCGTGTGCACTTTGCTGCTCATCGTGGGCGCCGTAGGCTACCTGATGCTCGCGTGTGCCCGCTCCACCGCGGCGCGCTACGTCGGCGTCTGGCTCATCATCAACGGCCTTTTCCCGTTTATTCCGATTCTGTACATGTGGCTCATGGCGAACCAGGCCAGCAGCGAGTCCAAGAAGGGCCTGGGGCTGGTGATCTTTGCGACGATTGGGCAGTGCGGCCCGCTGCTGGGCACGCATCTGTTCCCGGCGAGGGAGAAGCCGTACTACGTCAAGGGCACGGCGGTGAGTGCCGGGCTGTTGCTGTTGGGTGTGGTGGTGAGTGCGGCGTGCAGCTTGCAGTTCTGGCGCGTGAATCGGGCGAGGGATCGTGCTGATGCGCTGGCGGCTGCGGCCGCGGCGCGTGAGGCGGGGAGTGCGAGTGACGTCGATGCGGAGAAAGAGGCGGCTGGTGGGGCGGCAGTGGCAGGGGAAGGAACGATGAGCGAGGCGGATAGGAGAAAGATCGACGTGCTGCTGCGTGGAGAACAGTCGCCGTACTTCCGATATACCATCTAGAGAGGTTCGTACGCTGTAGACACGCAATCGCAAAGTGCTCTTGTGAAAGTCTAGATTCTAATGCGAGTGACTGATGGTATACAAAGCAGGAGTGGCCGTTGCAGCAGATTGCGAGAAAAGTTGATGTGTTGAGGTGAAAACGCTCAGCAGACGCTGCTCCACTCGGGACAGGGGATTGCACCCCACTGTCGACCCGTGACCTCGTGCAGCATGGATCGCATGAACGTGCCCATGCCATCCTCCTGAATAGGGATAGGGATATCGACACCCTCAAACCCGATCTTGTCGACGCTGCAGACGACGGCGGCGGTGCCCGAACCGAACACTTCGGCAATGTGACCGTGTGCGGCCTTGTCGGTGATCTCGTCCATGGTGACTTTGCGTTCCGAGATGGTGATGTTCTCCGGCTTGGGCAAACCAGCCAGCTGGACATTGCCAGCCTTGTAGGCACGAAGCAGCGAGAGAATAGTGTCGCGCGTAACACCAGGCAAGATCGTGCCGTCGTCGAGCGCAGCTGTAGCGACCTCGTAGCGCGTCTCCTCGCCATCAGTTGCCTGGTCACGGAACACAACGAACAAGTTCATAGCACCGACCTCGGTGAGCTGTCGATCGGGCCCAAACAGCCACAGCACCTGGTGGTAGCCCTCGAGCAGCGCATCCATAGCGGGTCGTGTAGCACCGGCGTAGTTGGCAGCGAGCTTGTAGCAGCCCGTTCCGCCGGGCCAGGCTCTGACGACGTCGGTCCTAGCGAGCAGGCTGACGGGTTTGGAGCCGGTGCCGGACGAGTAGTAGTTGCCGACGGGGCTGCAGATGCAGTAGAGCTGCGCTTCGGTGGGGACGCCCATTCCGAGCGTGTCTGGCGTGCCGATCAGCGTGGGGCGCAGATAGAGCGTCTGGCCCGCACCGTGGGGTACGTGTTCGCGGTCGATCCGGACGAGCTGCTTGATGAGCTTGATGAACTCCTCACCGTCGAACGTGGGCAGACCGGCACGAGCAGCGGAACGGTTCATGCGCTCCATGTTCTTGTCAGCCCGGAAGAGACGGATCTTGCCCGAACCGTCAGAGGAGCGGTAGGCCTTCATGCCTTCGAACAGACCGCTGGCGTAGTGCAGCGCCGGCGCGGCGGGCGAGAGCGACAGAGGTCCGTACGGCTTGATCTGAGGAACACCCCAGCCGGTCTTGTGGTTCCAGTCGACGATGAGCATGTGCGGCGAGAACTTTTGACCAAAGACGAGGTTGTCGAAATCCGGTGCGGCAGGGATCTCGTTGAGATTGATTTGTAGAAGGTCGGCATTGAGTGGGGCCATGGTCGAGGTGGACGCGGCCTGCTGAACCTGCTGAGCAGCCACGGCGGCTGCTGAGGTTGGTGCTGGCATTATTGTGATGTAGGAATGTATGGACGAAGGGAAAATTCCGTTCTCGAGTGTGTTGTTGACGTGGATAAGAAGGAAGAAGAGGATGGTGTACACGAAAGTGCAGGCACTTGCAGGAGCTGGCGAGTCACAGAAAAGAGCGCTTCTTGGCAAAAACAACAAAGTCTCAAGAAAAAAAAAAAAAAAAAAAAAAAAAAAAACGCCTGAAATTCCACAGTCACGCGGCAACTGTGAACGGATTTCGAGACTCGCGATAAAGAAACAGACGAAAATTCGCCGCTCACGTCGCCGAACAATCAAAAAAAAAAAAAAAAAATCTCCTCTCGGCTATAACGGTCGAGTGCCGAAAAGCGCGATTGAGGCTTAAACGCCAAAAGATGATCGACAGCTGCCTCTTCTCGAATGATTAATTTAATTTAATTTACTGCACATGCTGACAACGCCTGCTGAAGCTCTGAAGTTGATCTAAAGTCTTGCTCCAGCTTTGGTGTCGCCGATTCGAGCTGTCGAAAGCGTAAGCATGAAAGAGGGTGTCAGCAGGTCGATCTTCTATCGACAACATTAAGTCCCGGAGCAACTCTTAACTTACCAACAAGCTTGCGGAAGCTAACCTTGTTCTCCTCCAACAGCTTCAGCCCCGCCGGAACACCATCCAGCCCATCTTGCACGATCTGCACCTTGTTCGGCTGAATCTTGCCCTGTCCCAACCACTCGACCACCGTCTTGAACCAGCGGGCGCCGAACTCCTTCTTGTCGGCGTGGACCGCGTTGCAGCCGGTCGTGTTGAAACGGATCGCTTTTTCGCTGTAAAGCTTCTCGCTCTCCTCTCCGTCGTTGTAGGCGCTCGGCCAGAGGGTGGTTGCAAGACCGCCCTTGTTGGGTGGCGTCGAGAGCAGCTCGATGATCGTCTCGACCGTGTCCTCGGTGGAGATGGCGTCGTAGACGTGGGTGAACGCAGCACCACCGGTAGCTTTGTTGAGGTTGGCGATGACTTGGGCGCGGTCGGCACGGTAGTCGTGGAAACTGTGCATAACAGAGTCAATTATTTTTTTTTTATTTTTTTTATTTTTTTTTATTTTTCCCGAATCGAGCTCACCTTCGGTCTAACAATTGGACAATTTTTCTTGCTTGTTAAAGCGCACCGACGGGGCTTGCAGCAGCCCGCTTCGCTTGCTCGAACCACATCAACACCCTGTCAATCGACAACGCCATCCTCGACTATAACGATCACAGCAGCGCTGCACTCGCGCCACCATCCACCTCGCACCACAATGTCGAAAGCATCCACATCCACCAATGGCGCCGTCTCTGGTGGACACGGTGCGGACGCCGCCGCCGACCCCACCGACGCGCCCGCCCCGGACTACCGCTACCAGGTCGAGATCTCGCAGATGATGTTCGTCTTCGCCGACGTCGTCGACCCTGCGCCCGAAGTGACCCGACTCGTCGAAGACATCGTGCGCAGCCAGATGATCGAGATGATCGTCCAGTCGCGTCGCCTCTCGCAGCGGCGGGCGTCCAAGTACCTTTCACCCGAAGACCTGATCTTCCTCATCCGCTACGACCGCGCCAAGGTGAACCGCTTACGCACGTACCTGTCGTGGAAAGACGTGCGCAAGAACGCCAAGGACTCCGGCGACTCTGGCGGTGCGCCCGGTGGAGCGACGGAGATGGACGCACTCGACGACCCCGGCATGGACGGCGGGGCGGTCAAGGCGACCAAGATGAAGATCCGGCTGCCGTGGGAGATCACGTCGATCTACTCGGAACACGTCCTAGCCCTGCCCAATGCCGACGGTGACAACGACGAGGACGACGACGACATCGAGGCGCACGAGGCGTCCATGCAGCGGTTGAAGGACGCCGACGAAGCAACGCGGCGCATGACGCGCGACGAGTACGTCCATTACTCCGAATGCAGACAGGCGAGTTTCACGTTTCGCAAATCCAAGAAGTTTAGAGAGTTCATCAATGCCGGTGCGTACCTGGATGTCAAGCCGAACGACGACATTATTGACATTCTGGGCTTCTTGGCGTTCGAGGTGGTGCGCGAGCTGTGCATCGGCGCAGTGGCGATCAAGAAGAGCTTGGAGGAGCAGAAGGCTGCCAGGATCCGTGCGGATGCCCAGCTGCAGCAACAGCAGCAGCAGGCGGAACAACCCGCATCCACCACCACCACCGCGTCCTCGTCAAACAAGCGCCCACACGACGACTCGACCGACACCGCCACCGCCACCGCTGGCACAGACAAGAAGCCCAAACTCGACGAAAGCGCAGACGATACCGCCGACCAGACGCTCACCAACGACAACACCACCACCACCACCACCAGCAGCGAAGCCGATCCCCCGACCACCGCCAAACAGGCGCAGGACGACGAACTGTGCACGCTGTTCACGCTGCCGCCCACGGTCGAAACGCCGCTGCTCGCGTCGCACATCCAAGAAGCCTTTGCGCGGCTGCAGCGCAAACACCCGCCCGCGCTCTCCTCGGGCGTACGCGGCTCTGCGGGTCCCGGTGGATTGCGCAGGACGCGTGTGTTTGTCATTTGAGGAGCCGTGTTGCAATCATATACCCCCGACGTTATAGATGCGAAAGGCTTGACTCGTGTGTGCTGGTAGATCGACGGTTGAAAAGTGTAAGGTCTCATCGACGCGCTTGCGTTCAGACGGCGCAGCTGCTGCCAGACTTATCGCTTCAGAGCAACGTCAAGAGAGAGGTGCGAAAGGCTGTCTTCAAGATACGGTTGTAGAGATACATTGGAAAGATACTTTTAGAGAGAGAGAGGGAGAAAAAGAGAGAAAGACCCATCACATGCCGCCACCCAATCCCCCACGCGCTCACTGCCTCTGCTGCTGCTGCTGCTGCTGGTGCTGCTGACTACGCTGCTGCAACAGATTCAACGAATCAGCGTCCAGATTCCACACGCTCTGGTTCTGCAGCAGCTCAAACGCATATTTGGCCAAACCGCCGCTGCCATCCGACTTGGGCGTGTCGCCACCACGCGCATTGCCCTGCGTAGCAGCGTAAAAGTGGTCCAGACTGCCGTCAAACATGTCGCCCGCATTGCCGCTGCCACCAAAGCCAGCCGCCGCCGCCGCAGCCGCCGCAGCCACCGCAGCCGGGTCGTTGGAGAACGCAAACTGCGACATGTCCGGCATGCTGCCGCCGGTGGCATTCATCATGTCGTCCACACCGCCGCCAGCGCCGCCCAGGCCAAAGTTGTCAAAGATGCTCGGCGTCACCGCGGGCATGGTCTGGTACGTGCCCGAGTGCGGACCGTTGAGGTAGTCGGCTTCGGTGACACCGCCACCCCAGTGCGCGCCGGCCGGGGGCGTCATGAGGCCGAACGACAGCGACGCCGGGATGCCCGCAGCGCCGCTCAGCGTGCGCATGCGTGCGCCCTGCGTCGGTTGCGGCGTCTTGGGTCCAAACGGATCGGCGTGCAGAGCGTCCTGTCCGTCCTCGGTTTTCGGAGCATGCAGCTGATGGCTGTCCATGGTGGCCGAGCGGGGCGATTGGTCGTTGCTCGACTGCGGCGTCAACGAAGCCAGCTGCTGCGTCGATAGTGGCAGCTGCCTCGCTTCGGGATCCAACGGCTGGCCGTCACGGCTTCCCGCATGCGCAGCTTCCGCCTTGCTTCGTCCCCTTTGCGCCTGCTTGCCCGCACCCGCCTCGTCCTGCGTAGGCTTCGACGAGTTTGCCTCGTCCTCGGCGTTCGAGTCCTGCACTTCGGCACCGTCACGCGATCGCTTTGTACCCTGGTCGGTCTGCAGCCCGCTCCTCGGCACCACCACATGCGTCGACGTCATGATCGACTCGAGAATGTCCACAGCCTTGCCGCAGAACTGCCAGTGGTTCTCCATGGCACGCAGAACATCGATGGATCGACGCAGATCGGCCGAGGCAGAACTCGACACCCTGCCTCCATTGCGCTTGGCGCCCCACACCACCATCAACAGAATGGTACTGGCCGACACGGATCGGAAGGCGACAGGGATGCCAATCTGGTTGTGCAGGTTGCGCTCCTTGAGGTTGGCGACCACGTGGCTGATGCTGCGCGCGGCATTGGTGCAGATGGCGAGCGAGGGAAAGTTGAGGATCGACTTTTCGCTGTTGCCCTTCTTTGCAGGGATGAAAGGACGATGCACCAGAAGCTGACAGTTGTAGTACTTGGAGTAGAGCAGCGACGATTGGAGCAGCCACTCGTCGTTGCGTTCGTGCGGATCGTAGCGCAGATGCGGCGGCACCATATCGAGCCAGTTGTTGAGCGCCGAGTCGATCTCCGCGACGAGACGCTCGTCCCATTCCTTCGAGTTGATTCCGAAGCGAACCTTGGTCTTGTGCAAGGCGTAGACCGTCTTGAGCGTGCGTCCGACGATTTCGTCGAGGCGCAACGAGCTGAGGAAGCCGCTGATGAGTGCAGGCTTGTCCTGAGGCTGCGCGGGCAGAGGCTCGGAATCGGGCGTGCGGAAGAGATACTCGTCGTCAATCTCGACGGGCAGCTCGACGTCAAGATCCTCGTCCTGCAGCATGATGGGTCGTCCCAGACAGGCAGCGCATTCGCGATCGAGGCTGTATGCGACCCAGAAGACGCGCTTGTACGTCTCCTCTTCGATCCTGGACAAGCGCAACTTCCTTGCCGTGTGCTTGCGGTGGGCTCCCACATCGAGCAAGACTCGAATCGCACCGCCCAGCAGGATCCACGAGTCGGAAGCTGCAATGGGAATGCCGAATTGAAATATCGTCGAGAGGAGCAAGCACTGAATGCGCCAGAGCGGCTGCTTATCGGTGCTTCGGATGCGGAAGACAAGATTCTTGGCCGCCTGCCAATAGTGCATGCCGCGCGAGTGTGTTTCGTTGGGGTAAGCCCTCACCCTGGGGTCTTGGACATAGTGACTGCCGAGCATGAAGATGCAGAAGGAGAGGGCAATCCACTCGGGCTCGTTGCGCAGCTCAGGCTTGTTGGCGTACTCGTGGCGGTACTGGAACTCGTTGATCACGGGGAACTCGCGGTTCATGCGGCCAAAGTAGGCATCGATAAGCATGTCAGCAAGGTCGGGATCAGGCCAGGCGGAGGTGGCGAGGTCTTTATCGGTGAGAGGATCCATGAAACCTGAGGGGACGTTCCAATACTCTTGACGAGCGCCTTTGGGGTGGAAGCCGAGTTCGGAGAAGTGTCTGCTGCTGAGCCTCTCGAGGATGGGAAGCGAGTGCATGGCGCTGGCCTTGCCGATAAACTTGTGGGTGGGCGCGGTGTGAAGGGCATCTTGGATTTTTTTGCTGTTGCCGACGATGAGACGCTCGGTAGCTTGGCTGTCGAATCTGGAAGCGCTTGCATCGGCGGTAGAGTCGGGTTGCAGTCTAACCTCGCTGAAGTTGGATTGGATGAAGCCAATGCCGTCATCGGAGTCTTCTTCGCTCGATTGAGCCAGATCGGATTCCGAGTTGTTGCGCGACTTGGAGTGCGATGGCGACAGCATCTGTGAGAAGGCAGCTGCCCCGGGCCCACAAAGAGTGTTGGCGCGGCCGAGCGAGATGGGGTCGATGGGGTTGGCTTCTTTCGTGGGGGATGGCTCTTCTTGCAGAGGCTTGGCGTCGATGTTGGGCTCGTCGGGCTTTTCGTCAGGTCTCCTGATTGGTTTGCCTATGCGGTCGGTAAAGTCGACGCCCGGAGCGAGCGAGGCGATGAGCTGTTCCATCTTGACGATACGAGCCTCGATGGCCTCGACGTAGCTGCGTGGCGGGGCGCGCTTTCGCGCAGCATCGACAAAGGTGCATTCGTAGTTGTAGTTGGCGCTATAGCAAGTCGAAAGCAGAGCGGAAAGGCGTCAGTATCGAGTCGGTAAGCGCAGCGAATGGAGATGGGAACGGCGGGAAAAGGCATACGTACCAGTTGGTGCAAGCGCCTTTGTCTGGCTGCAGACCATCGCAGCGAACTTTTTTCTTTCGACAAGTCTGTGTGGGAAAGAGGATGGGGAAGAAAAGGTCAGCATGGGATCGAGTGGACCAAGCGGTGTTCTTGGCTGCTCGCGGCGATGACTTACATCGCAAGCTCGCTGTACTCTTCTCCTCTTTCCAGCGGCTTCTGGGTCGTCGTCGTTGTTGGTGGCATCGGCCGAGACGTCGGCAGCAAGTGCGGAGACGTCGTGCTTCGAGTAGGCGGAAGGCATGGCGTGAATGGACATGTCTGAAGGAAAGTTGGAGGTGGAGGGTATCATTGATGGATGATAGACGGCGTCGACCGCGGGCGGTGCGCTGTGAGGGAAGACGTTTGGATTGTACATGGTGACTGTACGAGTGTGCTCGGAGGGTATCGAGTGGGGGCAGATGTAGGGCAGAAGCCCCTGGTCTGTGAGGCGATCAGCAAAGGAGGTGGTGACCTGAAGGTGGTCTCACCCTGGTTTGTGCTTTGGACGGATGAGTGTGCGCGTTTGGCAGAGAGGATGGTGCGGTGCTGTGGAAGAGATGGAAGCTCTCAAGCTGTTTTGGAGCTAAGACCTCGTTGAGCCGTTTGTGGGTGGGGACAGCCCACTAGGGATGAATGCCACAAGTCGGTGAGCACTGAGGTTGTGTGCAGCGAGCGAGCGCGGCGTGGGAAGCCTTGAAATGAAGTGCAAGTTGGAGGCGTGGGCACGACGTGGTGGGAGTGTTGATGATATCGCCGAAGTGCGAGGTGAATCGAGTGAAAACCGATTAAATGCGATGTGCGTCGAGGAGAGAACAATGGGTCGGAGGACAGAGGAACGATGCTCTGTCGGAAATGACCGGTCAAGTGTGATTGGATGATGAATCGAAGAGTGCTGGTGGTGGTGGTGGTGGTGCGAGAACAAGAGAGAAAGTCGGGAAGAACGCTTTGATTCATTTGGCGGAGACTGAGCTAAAGGTTCAAGTCGAAAACGCTTCGATAACGTGCTGAACTTTCATGCTTCCAAATTCGCTTGAAATTACATATTCGGTGGGTAAAGAGGAAAGAGTGCTGTAGAAAAGCAGCTCAGGGTTTACAGTGCGCTCGCTGCTGTCGGCTCTTTTTGACAGGGAGATCACATCACAGCACTCTATTCTTTTGGTCCGAGAGCGTTCGCACCTTGTGTGATCAAGTAGTGTGACCAAGAATCGTCAGCCAGGTTGACTGTTGCAAAACGGAATGGAATGGAACTTTTCCTAACACAGTTTAAAAAAAAAAAGAATTCTTGCACCGGTCTCGGAAGACGTCACTGGACCGGCTGGAGTTGAATTATTTTTTATTTTATTTTATTTTTTTCTTTAAAAATATTTCCTTTGGCGAGCCGAGTCTACCCTACTTTGTCGCTCGCTTCTGCACATCCGGAGACAAGCGACATGATTCTGCGGATGCTTGTCGTTGTTGCTGCTGCTGCTGCTGCTGCTCCACCTCCTCCTCCGCGGACGTTTGCAGGAAACACCAAGACCGAAAAAAGGTACTGGAGCACGGGGTCACCATTTGGAGAATGTCACCTCTGATGACGAAAAGATGGAAAAAAAAAAAAAAAAAAAGATCGTAGCCGATTTCGACTTTGTCCTGGAAGCGAGCCACTCGTTCGGAGCCTTTCCCTTGGACGATCCCAGCCGCGAAGCGTCGGACGGCTTTTCCGATCCGCCGTTTTTCACATCCCGCGGCTTTTTCTTCCTGGTTTTTTTTTTTTTTTTTTTTTTTTTTTTTTTTTTTTTTTTTTTTTTTTTTTTTTTTTTTTTTTTTCCTTAAACCAAAGTCCCCCATGGTGGGACGCGGCGGCCCTCTTTCCCGCTCCGCCTTTTTTCCCATCCCCCGTCTTTTTTTTCCTTGTTTTTTTTTTTTTTTTTTTTTTTTTTTTTTTTTTTTCATGCTGTTCCTCGTCGTTGTCCTTGTCGTTCACGTAAACCAAGGTCCACCATGCTGGGGAACGGCGCCACTCTGCCATAACTTCCCCTCGAGAAGAGGAATCGAAATTCTACGAAATAAGGACCCAAAATTTGACACGAGAAAAAGATGCCCCAAAATTCTTACTCTGCTTTCTCCTGCCAGTCCTCGCATGACAGCAACTTGACAGCCGCTCGACATCTCCGAGCAGGTCTCTTGGTACGCAAGCACAGTAAGCTCTGTTCAGCTTGCACGCCATGTGCAGATATCGCATTGAAATGAATCACTACAACGGTTACCGAAAGGGTCGCATCAAGCAGCCACGCCAAACGTGCGCACGGTGCGGTCGAGGCTGGAAACCACCACCCTGCCATCCCTCGCATCCCATGCCAGCCCCGTCAGCTTCTGCGTCCCATCCACCTTGACCAAGTGGTTCCACGACTTGTTCGCATACACATTGACACTATCCGTCGCCACGGCCAAGAACTGCAGCGACGGATCGAACCGCACTGCCGATACGCCGCTCTTCGCATCTTCATCCTCTTCCTCCACAGTCAGTTTGGCGACCGCAGTGAGTTTGCGCAGATCCCACACCTCGACCGCCTTGCCCTGGTCGCTCGCTGCTGCCAGGTAGTAGCCGTTCTCGCTAAAGTGGAGCGAGCTGACGCGACCGGGCAGGTCGGTCTGGATGTTGGATGCGTTGGCGCCTGATTTCACGTCCCAGATGCGGATCGCACCCGTCGACGTGCCCGTCGCTGCCAGCTGGCCGTCCGGGTGGAAGGCGAACGATTCGTACGCGTCGCCCAGCTGAGGATCGATGCGCAGCAGTTCGGATCCGTCGGCGAGCGAGCGCAGCGAGAGCGTGCCGTCGCGACCCGCCGATCCGTAGAGCGCCTCCGAGGGGTGGATGTCGATGCCCGTCACTTCGCCCTTGTGCGCGTCTGCGGTGCTGGACAGCGCGTACGCCTGCGACTTGGCCCCCGTTGCGCCCGTAGTCGCCCACACTTTCACCTTGCCGTCTTCGCTCGCAGAGACAATCAAGTTGGGCAGTGCAGCTGCGTCCGTAGCCGCGTCAGCGCCGATGGGCGCGTCCGAGACGCCAGTGACGGCGACGCGGGTGATGCGCTTGGTGTGGCCCTTGAGCGTTGCGAGCACCTGGTCCTCCTTGCGATCATACACCTGCACATTCTTGTCATTCCCGCCCGTGACGAGCACGTTGCCATCCGCCGACAGTGCGAGGCACGACACGCCGGCCGGCTTGGCGTGGTGCATCGAGGGCAGGCTCTGCACCTCTGCAAACTCGGCCACGGTAGCCGGCGTAGCGTATCCTTCGGGCGCCTTGCGCTTCGACTTGGCCTTTCGCTGCGGAAACAATCGCTGTGCGGTCGAGTCGATGATCTCGACCACGTCGGCCGGAAGACCGCTCGCAGAAGCAGCAGCAGCGCCACTCGAACCGTTTTCGGCATGCGGCGTCGAGTCGGACATCTCGACGTCTTGCGCGGCTCGCGAACAAGAGGGCCCTGCGCCGATGGTGCCTTGGATGCTGGCGAGTGCTTCGCGTGCCTGATCCCGCTCGTTGAGCAATCTTGCGATTACTCGTGCGCTGGCATCGTTGGCATACAGAGCGTGCGCCAGTTCCTGCCGCAAGTTGTCGTAGTGCTTTTTGAGCGTGAACGTTTCGAGGACGATGGCGTCATATTCGTTTTGCAGCGAGGTGAGCAACGATGGGATCGAGCTGTGCTGTGGTGGACGTGGAACTGCCGTCTTGGGACCTGCGATGGCAGCAAAAGCGATTGACAAAAAGGAAACACGTGTCAGAATGTGTTGCTCAGCAGTTGGCTTGAGAAGCACTCGAGATCGTGAGATCGTGCGACTGGTGCGTGCTCGTGTCGCGAGTGGGTGGTCAGAACTCGTGGTATAGTCGTCGCCCGGAGGCTCATCAACAGCTTCTAGTTGATATGTAGTTTTTTTTGAGAAAGCGATTTCATCCTTTGTTGCCTGGCACCGCCGCACGATCCCCAGATGCTATGCAGAAAGAAACTTACTTGACTTGATCTCGATCAGATCGTCCAGTTCGAGCGTATCGCCCGTGACGGGATCCTTGCCATTGTCGTTGATGTACTTGTGGATGAGACGCTGTTCGTAGACGAGACCGCTCTTTTTGGAGACGACTGGCACCTTGGGCGGCTCTCCTGAGACTGTTGGATCAAGACGAATCAAAGTCAGCAGCTGTGCAAGCGAGCGGGTGAGCCTCAGAAGCATACTTACTCGCACAGAACATCTTGTGCTGTAGCCTCGCCTTGTGCGGTAGATGCTAAGAGAGTCAGTGAAGAGATGGATGGTGTCGATCAGAAGCGAGAGACAGAAAGAAGTCTTCCAAAAAAAAAAGTTGTTGGACGAGACTTCGCGTCGCGCCAGGCCAGTTTTTACGTCTGTGCTTCTGTATCGCACGAGATGATCGCGCGGCAAGTACGAAGGATTTCGCATCGGGCCCGATTTGACACTGTCCCTGCAGCCGACAGCCGCGCGCGCCTCTTACGGCAAACGCGCGCGCTTTCTTAGCTCTGTTTTCCCCGCATTTGCTGCAAAGAAGACAAGTGTTGGCCGTGAGCTGCTGGCTACATCCTGGGGCAAAGCGCTGAGTAGCCGTCATACACGTGGTCCGGAATGTAATGCTGCTGTTGTCAGCGTGTGGCTTCTCGAGTCCGTGTTGGAGTGCTCTTGCGGTCAAAGAAGATCAAGGTTAGTCGGCTTTGGAGCTGCCACGCTTTGACGACCGAGGCTCGTGTTGACAAAGCCTACTGTATCTGGATGGCAAAGTGACCGGCGAGCTACGACTGCAGTGCCAGCAGCCGACCGAGTGTGGGGAAGAAGGCGAGTTGGACCGGGTATTCCGGTTACGCGACCGAGGGACGGTGTACCGAGCGCCCGCTCATTGCAAAGCGAGAGAGAATGCACGTTTTCAAGGCACAAGACTGCGGAGAGAGTCGCAACAGTGTGGCTTGAGAGCTTGGTTCACCAGTCAAGCTTCCATCATCACCATCACGTTGTGCACATCTCGAGACTTGCGGTGAATCGCGTCGAGAACCCTCCTCTTATCTCGCGTCTCCGAGCCACCAAGCCATCCCCGCATACTCGAATACCATCAAAAGGTGAGTACGGCCAAGTGCATGGCATAGGAGGCTATATGCTCGACGACGAATCGCAGCTTGCACATCAAAGCTGGATGGTCACACCCATCAATCAGGAGCACAATGTCGATCGCGCGTCCGGCCGAGCTGCCGAAAACGAACAACATCGGCCATGTCCGAGCGCCCTCCAAATTTTCGTTGACACACAGCTTCGACTGACCTTGCCTTCGCACCACCATCTCGTTTCTTCACCTCAACAGTCATGTCGACCGTAGTATCGAAGCCGTCGCCGCTGACGACGAACCCCTTGCTGGTGGGGTATCTTTCGGCGCTGGCGGCCAACCCGCTGCGCACAAAGTAAGTTTTCCCTCACACCTCCATCCTGCGCACCTACAAAAGAAGCTCACACTCAAGTGCATTTGACAGGATGATCACCTCCGGCGTGCTGTCAGCGCTGGGCGAGGTGCTTGCGGGGCACTTTGCGGCCGTTGCGCCCCCCACCACCGCTGGCTCGGTGGACGAGAAGAAGCGCGACGCTGCGCACAACCCCGTCGCTCTGCTCCAAGCCTACGCCGCCAAGTTGGGCATCAACGAGCGCGCGTTCAAGATGTTCCTGTACGGCACGTTGATCTCGGCTCCCATGGGCCACGTCCTCACCGGCCTCCTCCAGCGCGCCTTCGCCGGGCGCACAACGACGCGCGACAAGATCCTCCAGATCATCACGTCCAACCTCACCGTCTCCGTCTTCGCCAACGCAGTGTACCTCACCTGCATGGCGTACATCAACGGCGCACGCGGGGTCGAGAACATCAAGCGCGCGGTTAAAGCGGCTTTCTGGCCCGTGATGAAGGTCACCTGGTCCACGAGCCCCATCACCATCGCCGTGGCTCAGAACTACCTCCCCGCGGTGGTGTGGGAGCCCTTCTTCACCTTCATCCGCTTCATCCTCGGCACTTACTTCAACACGGTGGCCAAGAAGAAGCAGATGAAGCTCGCGAGGGAGGCGAAACAGTTGCAGCTCGACAAGGACCTCGCAAAGGGCGCCGCCCAGGGCAAGTGACCCGCTCTCTCTCGCACACACTGCTTCGATCGCACTCGCTTTCTTGCAAATGTCAAGTCTATGATTAAAGAAACCTTTAACGCCATCCAACTCCGCCGGTTCTACTCGTCTACAAGCTGGAAGCTGATCGTGGCAAACGTGAGGTTCTCATCCGTCGTGCTTCGAAGCGTATACCGCACCGGCATGTCCTTGAACCACTTGGCAATGTTGAGCTTGACCGGTCCAATGCCCAGATTGAACGTGTTGAAGTCCATCGCATCCGTGAAAAACGAAGCGCCATAGACGACATCGGGATCGTAGTGGAAGTCGAGCCGGTTCTTGTCCGAGGCGAAATGCTTGCGTCGACGCGGCACGGGGAACGACTGGGTCGTAAAGATGAAGGCGTTGTCTTCGATCATGTCGGTGCCAGGGTCGGCAAAGCGCCACGGTCCCAGCTGCTCGTCGAGCTTGGTGCTGGTTGCAGCAGCAGCACCAGCGGCGCCGTTGGCGCTACCTTGAGCGCTGGCGCTTCGGCTGATGTGCGTGTGCGCCAGCGTATCGGCCAGCTTGAAATCGCCATCCTTGAGTCCGTCCGATTTGGCCGACTCTTCCATCTCGTGACGCACCGACGTGGCGATGCGCGCCAGCGGCGCCGGCTTAGAAGCAGCACTGTTGCCCGCCGAAGACGACCAAGTCGGAACAGTCGAAGAAGGAGCGGGCGCAGCAGCAGCAGCAGCAGCAGCAGCAGCAACATCGGCATCATCGAGCGGCGCAGCAACACCAAGCTTGGGTTTGGGAGCTACCAGCGCAGGCCCGCTCTTGCCCTCGCCTTCATCGACATTGGCAGGCGGAGCAGCGGCGATCTCGCTGGCGCCAATGCCATTGAAGCTTCCGCTGCCAACGCGCGGCGAGGCGGGCATCTCTTCACCCGCGTAGCCGTGGTTGGGCGTGAGCGCTCGATCCGGTGTGTGGTCCATCTCGGCTCGCTTTCCGGTTCCGAGGAAGGAGAGCGTCTGGCCGGCTGGGCCGTGCTGCAGGTCGTTGGAGCCGACGCTGGCGATGCTGCCCTGGCGGACCACGGCGTGTGATGCGGTCACGGAAGTGTCCGGGCTCGAGTCAGCGTGACCCTCCGAGGGACGGCGCTCACCGTGCAGCTTGGCGTGGTGCGCTTCAAGCAAGGCACGCACACGCGGGTCGTCCTTGAAGCCAACGAAACGCCAATACTTTTTCAAGACGCGCTCCTCCTTGACGTGACCACTGCCGCCACCTCCAAGCCCAGAGAACCAGCCCTTCTTCTTGTTGGCTGCGGCTGCCTGAGCGCCCTTGTCGGTGACGCTACGTCGACGGTCGAGCGATTCGCGCGGGACGATGTCGCCTTCGTCTTCGTCGCCGCTCTCACGTGGACTTGCGACGAGGGCGTTTTGCGGGTTCTTGTTGGACTTCTCGGGATCGATGAGCGGCGTCGATGGACGAGAGGTGTCCGGTGAGATGGCGCGGTGGGTGTGTCGGAGCACCACGACAGCATCGTGGGCACGCGAGGGGGCAGGCCAGGCGCACACGGTGTTCATGCAGGCAATGTAAGGCGACATGATGTAAGGTCGACCTGAATCTGGGTGGAGCTCGTAGAAGGTGCACGGGTCGATGAACTTGGCTACGCGCATGCCGGCGTTGAAGGGAGCGCGAGGAAAGTCGACAAACTTGTCGAAATCGCTACCGAAAAGGATGTCGTTACCGTTCCATCGCTGCTTGAAGCGTCCTTCGATCTGGATGCAAAACTTGCGCGAACGGCCTTCAAAGTACTCGCGGCCGGGCTCGCCTTCCTTGGCACCTGGAGCGTCGAGGATGCGAACGAGGACGCGACCGACAAAGCGCTCGGTGTCGATCTCGTGGGGTCGTTGGGTATCATTGAGACGACAGTCTTCCATGTGGAAGCGGTCGGGGCCGACCTGCACTTTCAATCGAGGCATGTTGAGAGCTGATGTATGCGGTCGCTGGATCCGAGTCGATATGGGCTATTTGCAGCTCCTCCGTGTTCTTGATGATGGAGAAAAGAGAGACAGAGTTGCCGACTTGCCGATGAGCTTTTAAGCAGAGGCGATCTTGTTCCGAATTGAATCTGAGCCAGCTGCTCTGACAGCTACGATTCGACCAGAAATGTAGCAAACGTGTCGAGATTGAGCACGATCAAATGCCGTTGCTATTGTCGATGCAAGTGGGGGATGATCGAGTCTTGAGGTGAAGAGCGTGGGACTTGCTCCGTGATCGAGGCAGGTGGGCGTGTTCTTGAACAATCGAAATTTAGGGGTATCGCGATGAGGAATGGTGGGTATGAATGGGCTTTGGCTCGATCGCCGGTATCTTTGCTTGAGGATTGGGGAGTTTGCTTGACGAGTGTAGATGGAGATGGAGAGAAGGAAGAGGAGGAGGAGGAGAGCAGCTGCTGCGCTTTGTCTGATTTCTGATTCTGATTGGAATTGATTCGAGTTTGTTTCAGGTTTTTTTTTTTTTTTTTTTTTCTCGTTTTTTTTCTGTTCTCCACTTTGGCGTTTGCGAGCCAAGCTAAGCCTTCAAGCCGCTCACTCGTTGTGAGTTTTTGCTATGCTATTCTTGTTCGGTCTCTCGGCAACCTTACAGCGATGACGCCCCACTTGCCCAGGCTACGGCATGACCTCAAAATGCGGCGGCAGCAGCAGTTTGACGGCATCGACTTGACCCTGTTCTCCACTCTCTCAGCGATGCCACACTCTAAATGCACTCATGTGATCATCCAATGTGCGATGTCGTCCCAGTCAGTCAGTCAGTCAAAACGATGACGAGAACAGCTCATTTTTCAGTATCGTGTTTTGACTTGCAAGCAAGCAGCCGACGGTCCACATAAACAGATCGACGGCAGAAAAAGGAAAAAGAGAAAACTTTTCCTGCAGATCTGCGCTCTTCTGCCGTAGAAGCCACAACCCTGCCGGCAAAAACACATGCTTTCCATCCGTTGCTTGCAGATTGCGATGCGTAAATTACTGTATGCTGTGCAGTCCCACACTTTCTATCTGCTTGGCACCCCCACCTGAACACTGTATCGCGCAGAGCTTCTTCACCTCATACGCAGCAGCATCAGTCTTCAGAACATCGAAACACGAGAGATTGTGACAGCATGCTTTGCTTTGTAGTTGTGGCTATGTACATTTAGGAGAGATAATATCGAGTCGATTCGCTAGAGGGCCTGCGCACATTCACTGACCCAGACCCTTTCGGAGACCGTCAGTGAGTGCCCAGATACCCCACGCACCCGGGTCAGGCGGCATCTCGCCCTGGTCCTTGCTGCCCACGTACGTCGCTCGGCCCAGGCGCGGCGTCATCGCCTGCGTCTTCTCGGCACCCACCTTGGACGCATCCACCGCCTCGGCCAGCGACTTGCCAGCACCCAGAGCGCGGCAGAAGGGGTCGAGCGCATCCACCAGCGTTCGGTCACCAGGACGAGCAGGCGTGTAGCGTCCCAGGTTCTCGAGCGCATCCAGAGCCGCTTTGCCCCACACCTTGGAGTCGGCCTGCATACCCTTGGGTCGCGACAGCAGCGACTGAACCAGACCGGCAAAGAAGAGCGCGTAGATGGCTCCCGAGGTGCCACCCATGGCGTACTCGAGCACCTCACCGATGGCGATGAGCGTACCGGCAGCATTGTCGACAGGGATCTCACCCTTCTCGAGCGCCTTCTTGACCTCGCTACCGGCCTGAGCCAGCGTCTCACCGCAGTCGCCGTCACCGACAATCGTGTCGTAGCGCGTCAGCGTCGGCTCGATCTCGACGGTGGCGTCGCAGGCAGCGATGATGGCCTTCTTGACCAGCTCAGGGTCCGCGTTGGCTGGACCGTTGGACGATGCGCCAGGGTCGGCGAGACCACTGACCGATCCGCCGGCCTTGCGAACCGACTGGAGGTGGTCGGCGGCCTCCTTCTCCTCGGCCTTGCGGTCGCGTGGGTGGCCGGACGAGCCGCCCCAGCCGGTTTGCACACCGAGCCACGAATAGGCGGTGGTGGGGTAGTCGAGCAGCTCGAGCAGGCTCTGGCCCGTGTTCTTCTCGAAGCGCTTCTGGTTGATGAGCGAGATGCCAAAGCCAGGCGCGTTGAGCGAGGTCATATAAGGACCGCTGAGCACGCGGCAGGGGTGCAGGCTCCATTTGCTCTCGAGCAGCTCGATGGTGAGGTCGGCGATGGCGTTCATCTCGAGCTGGCTCATGCCACCCAGGTTGTTGATGAACAGAACGGGCGCATCGTCCTTGTCGAAGGGCGTGTAGGCACGGTCTTGATCGCTGGGGTTGAGCAGCAGGTCGAGCATCTCGCCAATGAGCGCCTCAGGCTCGGGCTTCTTGTCCATGTGCTTGAAACCAGGCTCGTTGTGGATACCCATGCCGAGCTCGGCGGCCTCTTCGGCGAGAGCACCGCGCTCCTCGTCGCCCTTGGGACGTCCGGGAACGTGGCAGTGGTCGAGCGAGGTGCCGATCGAGACCATGTTGTCCATCAGGTTGCGGCCGAGCTCGCCAAGGCGCTTGACGTCGAAGCCCTTGTCGGAACCAGCACCGAGGATCTTGCAGGTGAAGATGTTGCCGGCCAGACCACGTCGGCCAACGAGACCACCGCGCTTTCGGCCGACGGCGACATCATCAGCGACAATCACGGCTTCGACGCCACCGCCCTGCTTGCCAGAATAGGCCATCGCAGCGCGGGCCTTCTCGGCAGCGAGACCAAAGTGGAGGCAGTCGCCTGTGTAGTTGTTGACGACCATGACCACACCGGCATCGTGGTTGATGAGGTCGATTCCGGAGCAGATCTGAGCCGCCGAGGGCGAGGCAAAGATGTCACCGGAGATGCAAGCTGCGAGCATGCCCTTGCCGACGAAACCAGCCTGAGCAGGCTCATGACCGGCACCACCGCCAGAGATGACGGCCACCTTCTTGTTGTCGTGCGTAGGATCAAAGACGACCTTGTGGGGGGCGTAGCTGCAGAGCCGAGAGTCACAGTCGAATGAAGAACGGACGTCAGCGACTGAAATGAGCACATGCGTGGGGCCAAAACTTGCAGAGCAGATGCGCTAGGCGATCCTGCTCCATTCTCGCTTCCTAGCAACTGGCAGTACTGAAAGCTGGGAATCCCAGTGCGGTCACTAGGTGGATGCACTTACTATCGGAGAGCCGGGTTGAGCGCCACGGTACCTCGCAGGTTGCGGTCTACGAGGCCGTGAGAGCTGTCAAACACGTGCTTGGTCGCCATCTTGTCGTAGGATGCAGGCTAGAGTGCTAAGCAGGTGCTCGGTGACGATACGTGTAGATGTTCGGGCCTTCTTGAAAGGAGAGGAGCGGAGAGTATAAAGAGATTGTCCGTAGGGGATGAAGGGTATATGACTCGTTGAATGTGACCTCAGCGAGTTACTTGGTGGTGGTGTGAAAGGAGGGAAGAGGTGAAAGGCAACCTAGGATAGTTATGGAAGGCCCGAGTGGCAACGGACGAGGCTGGTCTGTATCTGACGTTGAGTGAAGATTGCGGGCGAGCCAATCACTGACTGGCTGCTGCTCCTTCAGCGAAGGAAGCTGTGGGGTTTCCGCACTGCACGGGGCAAGGCACAGGCAGACAAGCGGCAAAGGCGAGTCTGGCTCGACTTTGAATTTGAGTTTTGAGAAACGGAGGTCGTCGTCCCCACGCTCTGCCTCGCACTTGCTCTGGTTCGACTGGGCTCGTGCCAGAAGAGAGTGCTGCCAACTTATCGGAAAAGAGGCCGACGAGTCAAGTCGGCAATCCGCCTTGGCTGGGCCGCTCGATCACCGACGTCTTTCTCTTTCTTCCCCTCTGCCTCTTCTGTGGCCAGAAAATTTTCCTCCTCGAGGGACGTGCGCAAAAGCAAAAAAAAAAAGTTGCCGAGCGGGCACCACAGCAGCAGAGACGGAAAAGCCTCCACACCTCGCCCAAAAAGAAAAGAAAAAAAAAATAAAAATAAAAAATAAAAAATTCTGCGCCTTTCCGAAAGAGTCGAGAAAACTCGCCGCTTTTTCTCGGCGTCTTTTTTTTTTTTTTTTTTTTTTTTTTTTTTTTTCTTCAAGATCAGCCAGCAACAGCGGCATCAATAAGCAGAGCAGGCAGAGAAACGGGATTTGCTCTAGCTTGTGAGGACGACTTCGAGTGCCTGGACTCGTTGGATTCACCCAGCAGTTGGACTTGCATGCCATGCAGTCGGCGGATTGGTGCTGTGTCTTCTCGAAGAGTGGGCCGCTTCGAACGAGACTTTTGTGGAGAGGTTGTCCCACTGTGTGGGTCTCGAAAAGAGTCCGAATGCTGGCTTTGGGTGGCAAGCAAGACGCGTCGGTCAAATTCCGGCGCCGAAGCCCGCCAAGCCGAGCTAACGTTCTTGTCACCGACAAACCAACTTTGACGATCATTGCTTTGCCTCTCACAGAGTGATTGTCGGTCAATTCTCCCAACGAGGCGTGCAGTGTTGAAGGTGCAGGACTCATCAGCCACGCGATCTCTTGCTGTTGGTCACTTGCTTCGGAAGCATTCGTTGGACTCAATGTGACGTCGACCTTGTCAGCCTCTTACTGTCAAGAGCAAGCAAACACTGCCAAGCCACACCGGCGAAAAACTTTTGCCTGAAGCTGTCGTCAAAAGAAACGTCTCGGTGGCCATGCGGCAAAAGCGCTTCCGGAAATTTTCTTCGCCGTGTCGATCTTTGAGCTTCCGACGGAAAGAAAATGCATTGCCACGGTGTAGCTGACAGCTGGGCAAGTTCTTCTTGTAGACGTCCCCCTGTCAACACGCAACCTGATCGTCCACCGCTTCTTCCTCTCTTACCACAAACTCCAAGCTCGTCCACACTATAGTCATGATGAACACTGCTACCAGTGCCGCAAGAGCAGCACGCTCCTTCGCGACCATTGCTCACGCGACGCGACCCGCAGCAGCCTCCATCTTGCCCGCTCGCACCTTTGCCAGCTCGTCTCGATCCTTGAGCAAGGGCGGCGACAGCAACTCTGGCAAGGCCAAACCGCTCGACTCGGCTCCCTTCGCCTCGACCAAGGACGACGTGGTGGTGCCGTACCCGCAAGACAGCTCGCGTCATCCTCGTGACGATCTCGGACACAACACCACTGGCGGTCGCGTCGGGCGACACACGCAGCGCACGCTCGCCAGCTTCTCGATGGAAGGCAAGGTGTGCGTCGTCACGGGTGCTGCGCGTGGTATCGGCAACCTGATCGCGCGTACCTTTGTCGAGTCCGGTGCCAACCAAATCGCCATCGTCGACTTGAACGAAGAGGAGTGCCAGCACGCCGCCAAGGAGGTGGACGAGTGGTTCACCAAGCACGGCGGTGTCCAGCCTGGCGAGCTCGACGTGCAAGGCTACGGCTGCGACATCTCGGACGAAGCGGCGGTGCAGGACGTGATCGGACGCATCCACAAGCGCTTTGGCAAGATCGACGTTGCCGTCAACTCGGCAGGCATTGTCGAGAACTTCCCCGCGACCGAATACCCTTCTGCCAAGCTCAGAAAGCTGTTTGACATCAACATCAACGGCTCGTACTTTGTCGCTCGCCAAGTGGCCAAGCGCATGATGGACGACAAGATCAACGGCTCGATCGTCATGATCGCCTCCATGTCCGCTTCGGTCGTCAATGTGCCTCAGGCGCAGGCGCCGTACAACGCGTCCAAGGCGGCGGTCAAGCACCTGGCCAAGTCCATGGCCGTCGAGTGGGCCAAGAGCGGCATCCGCGTCAACTCGCTCTCGCCCGGCTACATGCTCACCTCGCTCAGCCGCGCCGTGCTCGAGAACAGCCCCAACGGCAAAGAGCTGCGAACCACGTGGGAGAACCTGACGCCCATGGGACGACTTGGCGATCCGGAAGATCTCAAGGGCGCTGTTGTTTATCTTGCCAGTGACGCTTCCGCTTTCACTACGGGCGCTGACCTGATCGTCGACGGCGGCTACACGTCTGTGTAAATGCTTTCTGCACCTTTCTCACTCTCACTCTGCAAAAGTCACTTGAAGTGGCATTGCGAATACAAACTCCCGATCTGCTCATCATTCCGGTGTTATCGTCGGCATTCAAGTGCTAAGACAAGTGCTGAGGCGAGTCTGAGAAGAGATGCTTCAAAGGCATCTGTAGGGAGCTAGATTTTTCAAAAATTGTTACGGCGGCAAAAGTGTTGGGTCGAAAAAATCACGCTCTGGCTTCGACGCGCACAGGCGGAGCCGAGAGCGAAAAGTGAGCGACTCAGCAGCTCGCTTTCTGCCCCTTTACCGTAACTTGAGCACGAACCACCAGCAATTGGCACTTGTCAGTCGCATTTTCGCTACCTTCATCGTCCTCGCTGTCAAGCGTCACAACATCATCGAGGCAGTTGGACACAATGAAGGCAACGACCGCCATCGCATCGCTGCTGGCTGCTGCGGCCTGCCTCTCGGCCAACACCCTCTCGCATCCAGTGCTCGCCTTCACATCGCAGCAAGCCTCGTCGACCCAACTGCAGCTCCCCACGGATTCGAGCATCGTCGGTCTGATCGACTCGCTCCTCACTTCCGGCAAGCACTCGCCTGTCTGTGACATTGACGCTTTCGCCCTTGTGCACGCCGATCAGCTGGACAAGGACACGTTTGCCAGCCTTCGACACTCTTCGACCGACTCGCTCCGCGCCAGGTCGTTGGATGCCCCTTCGCAAGTCACTTTCAATGCCGCATCGCGCGGAGATCAATTTGACGAACTCATCGCGCGAGTCACGAATGCTTGCCGCTTCGCGCATATCGAGATCATGGAGCTGCGTGCTTCGCAGGAAGTTTCTCCGAGCAAGCGCAAGGTGTTTGCTCGCATCGACGCAGGCGATCTTTGCAAGCAGGGTAAGTTCAATACCGCCATCAGGACGGTCCATGGAGAGCATGGAAGATTCAAAAGGTCGCACATATGGCAGAGTGGTGACTGACTTTTGACTTCTGTCCGCTCTGCTGCACTTGCAGAATCCTCGCTCCTGCAAACATTGGCATCGCTCGACGAGACTTACCCACGAAACCTCGTCATCATCTCGTCCAACGATCACTTGCACCGCCAGTCAAAGCGTCAGGTATGTCGCGCGTGCATCCGTTCTTTCGAAATCCGGGCATTCGTCTGACCCTTCTACATCTTATGCCCGTCCCCGATCATGCTTCGCAACAGTACATCGCCGAGCCCTTGGCGTCCAGCGGCAACTGGACCGAGCCCGAAGGCGGCATCTTTGCCAAGTACCAGGTGCGTTTTACTCGCCTTTACACACAGATCATTCGCTGTCATCTTTGCGCGCGAAAGACTGACACGTTTTCCCATTGATTGCTTGCGCTACCCGCACAGCTCTTCTCGACGCCTCTGATCCTCACGTTGCTGCTGGTGGGCGGAGTGCTGCTGCCCATCGTGTACTTTGCCGTTTCGCAGCTGGCTCAGGTTCAGACTCCGGACCAGATGGGTGTGCGCAAAGACCCCGTCTCGGGCGACAAGAAGAGGCAGTAGATTCGCGTCGCTACCTTTTCGACTCGCGCGGGATCCGCATTGCAATCAAGAGTTTCTCAGCAGGCGTTCGAGGAGTGGATGATGGAAGCAAGAGAAAGTGGCAGTGAACTGTGCTGAACATTCAGAGTAATCTTGGACAGTGATTTTGCCATTTCAGGTGCGGGTGACTACAAGAATCTTTTGTTGCGGAATGTAAAGGACATCTAGGCGGGGAGGGTAGACGGACCAGCCTGGGACGTTGGCTTTTCGCTGTCGAACGAAGCCTCCTGCTGTTCGCCCGCCGCTGCCGCCTGCTGTTGACGCAGCTGAGCCCTTCGCAGCTTCTTCTCCCTCACCTGCGCGGCGCGCCTGGACTCCCAGTACGTCTTTCCACCCACGCGCAGCGCCAGGCGGCCCTCGCGCCAGATCTGGTACCACAAGTAGCCCGCCACAGCGACCCAGTAACCGACGTACATGAACACCGAGCCGTACGTCGCCGTGTTGTTCCAGCCCACGAGCGAGTTCAAAATACCCCAACCCGAGCCGCCCTTGTTCGCCTCTGGGTTGCAGCAGTTGAAGTGCCAGATGTAGCCCTGCGAGTTGTAGCTTCCGGGCCCATTGCCGGATTCCGCCGCCGAGTCGCCGACCAGCCTGACGTACGAGTAGAACTGCAGATAGTACACGGCGCGACTGGCCATGCCGGACGCGATGAGCAGCAGGAAGCACGTGGAGAACACCAGAAAGATGCGGACGCTCAGCACGTTGCCGGAGCGGAAGATGAGGAAGCCGATGCCCAGGCCGACGAGCAGGCCGACGATGGCGGGGAGCGGGATCGATGTTGCGGGTAGGCCGAGGGAGACGCCGCCGATGAAGACGACGCCTTCAAGGCCTTCGCGGAGGGTGGTGATGAGGGGGATGGTGAACAGCGCCAGCGTGCCGCGGTTGAGGCGCAGCTTGAGCTCGCTCACTGCGCCGGCGGGTTTAGCGAGCAGCCCGCGCAGTCCCCCACGCCGCTGCACAGCACCACCACCGGGCTGGGTAGGAACCACATCAACCGCCTCCAGCGGGTTCATTTTCTCGGTCGCCGTCGTCTTGGCCCCCACCACCTCCTCCTCCTCCGCTTGCGCCGCCGCAATCCGCGTCGACGACGCCGACGCATTATCAGTGCCACTGCTAGCAGTGGTGATCTGGCCCTCCTCATCGCGCGCCCGACGCGGCTGGATGTTGTCCGAACTAAACGCATTTTCAAGCTTGCGCTTCCACTTGCGCTTGCTGTTGCCCGCACGCAGGATGGCGAGCGACATGGGCGTGATGAGCAGCACAGCAACCAGGTTGAAGATGCCCTCCCACAGCTCCTCCGCTTTGCCGTAGAGATCGTTGACCTGGGTGTAGAACACGGCGAGGAACGCGGCGCCAATGACAAAGGCGATTGCCAGACCCGTCAGCGCTCCGAAGAGGACCTACACCGCAAAACACAAAGCACGGCGTCAGTATTCCAGAAAGCATGCGCTGGTGAAAGGCGGTGGGAGGGAGGGCAACTTACAATCCTGCGCAGCTTGCGCACGAGCGCGCGCTTCTTGTTGTGGATGGCCTGCTTCTCTTCCTCGGTCAGCAAGTGCTCCGAGTCGAGGTCCTCGGCCGACTTGGTGTGCACGACGAGGTTCTCGAGCATACCCGAGAGGATGCCGATGACCAGCGAGGCCTCAAGCGCCTCGCGCGCGGCGATGAAGAAGATGGCGGGCGCAAACACCTTGTTTCCTGTCGCCGTCGACATGTTTGCTATAGGTACCGACGAAGCGTTGAAGGTGGAATGTTTGAAGGAAAGAGTCGAGGGTGAAGGTGAGAGGGAAAGGCGGGTGCTGATATGGATGGGGTCGACTGCCAAGGGTTGTTGTTGTTGTTGTTGTAAGTCGGACTGGCAAAGAGCGCAAAACTTTGATCTGATCTGACAAGGCCGAAGCAAGGAGCAGCTGACGAGCTTGTGTAGAGCAAGTTCGGCTAGTAGAACAAGTGCAAGTGGTCGTAGCAACGATAGAGCGAGATCAGCGTGGGTGAAAGTGGTGCCGATGCGCGGAAGAGTTCGGAGAGGCCGTTCCGACCAATGAGGGGTTTTCGCTGCCGAGTCACAAAGGTTTGCTGTGAGACGAATGGTAGGGAAGGTGGAAGGCAGACAAGGAGGAGGTGTTGTAGGAAAGGCGCACGGTCTACTGTTCGGCTCGACTTCTCACATGAGCTGGGACACGCTCGTCGGAGTGGGCCGGCTGAACGTGAGACGCAAAAGCAGCAGCTGCATTCCTGTTCGGCTTTGAGGGGGGCACGGGATGAAATGAACTGATTCGCAAACGGGGCAAACAAGAAAGAGATCGACACTGGAAATGTGCCCGAATAAGTGGTTATCAGATAGAAGAACGCTAAGAAAGAAAAAAGAGGTCCCTGCGGGTCGGCTCTAGCGTGGCGGCCATGCTGCAAAACGACAAGCGAGCCAGAGGCACAAAGCGAGGCACCAACGGCCTGCGCACGCGAGCACTCTTGACTCTCGATCTGATTGGGTGTCGTTTGCTTCTAGCAAGGCAAGACTGCGGCAAAGCCCCGTCCCTCCTTCGCGGGCAATCGGCTTTCCAGCTCGACGAGGCCTCTCCCCACTTTGAGCCCCGAATGGTTCGATATGCACCACACCTCTAGCCTCGCTGCCTTTCCACACTCCGACGGTTTGAGACTCTTTTTTTTTTTTTTTTTTTTTTTTTTTTTTTTTTTTTTTTTTTTTTCCTTTCCACCGTCAGCTCATGACCAGAATCAGCAACGTGATCGGAACAGGGCGAACCTCTTGTGCTGCTCTGTTCCCACGCTATGAGCCGATGCTTTGCGTTGCTGACAACCTCGGTCGATGTTTCCGAACATCAATCGCGGAAGAGCCGACACTTTTGATGTGCTGAGGAGTCAGAGCAACGGGAAGTTTTCTTCTTCTTCTTCTTCTTCTGGCAAACGCGAAGAATAGGCGAGCTGTCGAGTTTTGCCCACACACGCCTGTTGAAAGCCAAAAAAAAAAAAAAAAAAAAAAGCAACGCTAAACCGCTTCGGCAACTCGCCATCCGACACCGCAAGTGCCTCTTCTCCTCTCCTCCTTTGCTGTGGTCTCGACTTCACTTTCGGGAGTGGCTGGCTGGCTGACTCTGCACTTGATTGGGTCGCTTGTCGCAAAGTGAGCTTGCATCGCCAATTTGGCTTCGCGGCGAAACTCAGACTTGCGCTACAAGTGTGGACGAGCTGCTTGCAGAGAACTCTCTCTCTCTCTCTCTCTCTCTCTCTTTATCTGATCAGATCTGATACTGTAGTCTTTTTCTCTCTTCTTTTTCACACTGGCCTCGTGCCGTTTCTTCGGCCTGCTGTTGGTGGCGCACTTCTGCCCACCTTTTCTTCCTGTGGGTCGATTCTTCCTCACTTTGCCTTGTTTGCACAGACATCTTTCTGCTTTGCACCTTTCGGCCTTGCGATCATCTTTCGCTCCTCTTCTCCTTCAAACTGACCGCTTCATCTGCCGTTCTATCCACCATCCATCTCAATCCTCGGCTTTGACGTTCCGCTCCCTTCCGAAGCTTGCTTCAAAGCGGCCAATAGCAAGCCTCGTGCCCACGCCCATCACCGCCAGTTATCCCGTCCCGTCCTGTTTCGTGCCTGCCTGCTGACCACGCCTCCAACGCGCAGATCTCTCCCGGTGACACAGCAGACAACTCGCTGGCACAAACTTATCAGATCAACCAAGCAACGATCCACGCATTCGGTCGACCGTCATTCTTGCTGCTTCGCGAAAAAATTCTCTCGCTGTCCATCTCGCCTTGCACAACGATTCTCCGTCTATCTGATAGACGCGCCCCATATCTTGCCCTCCTCCTTTTCGTCCCTCTTTTCTGTAAAGCTGGCTCTGTCAGCTATATCTCTCTTCCTTTCAGCTAAGCCAGAAGACGAGAGCTCCTTTCCACCCTTCTCTCTTCATCACAACTTCTCCCTTCTGCTGGTTCATACCCAAGGCCGCATCCTCAACATGGTTGCAACACAGCGTTTGTCGGCCATGCCAGCGCTGGCACTGCTAGCATACTCGCTAGCCTCGTTCCTCACACTCGCAAGCGCCGCCACCGTCGAGCAGCACTGGAACATCAACTGGGTCCCCAACCAGAACCCCGATGGTCTCTACCCCAGGCACGTCATCGGCGTCAACGGCACCTGGCCTCCTCCCATCATCAACGTCAATGCCTCCGATACCGTCCGCATCACTGCCACCAACAACCTCGACACGGGCGTCGGCACCTCGCTCCACTCGCACGGCATGTTCTTCAACCGCACCGCCTACTACGACGGTGCCGTTGCGGTTACCCAGTGTCCCATTCCGCCCGGTCAGAGTTTCACGTACGAGACGCTCAACTCGCCCGCCTCGCCTGCAGAACGTCGCAAGCAGATGGGCACCTTTTGGATCCACGCGCACAACAACGACCAGTACACCGATGGGCTTCGTTCGCCCGTCATCATTCATCCCGATGACCCGGCCGACATGCATTACAGCTACGACGACGACTACACCGTCATCCTTGGCGACTGGTACCACTCCAACTACACCGATCTCGTCAAGAACGAGTTTATGAACCGCAAGAACCCCACTGGTGCCGAACCAGTGCCCAAGTCGGCGATCATCTACTTTGCCCATACTCCCAACACCACTTCGGCCGCCACGTACCTGCCTGGCTTCAGCGAGAATGCTACGTTGCCCTTCGAGGCCGGCAAGACGTACAGGCTGCGTATCATCAACATGTCGGCGCTCGCCATGTTCTACTTCTACCTCTCGGGTCACGATATGCAGGTCATCGAGATCGAGGGTGTCGATGTGCAGCCTCAGCCCGTCGACTTCCTCACCATCTCGGTCGCGCAGCGATTCAGCGTTCTCGTCACCGCGAGGAACGACACTTCGCCACAGAACTGGAGGCTGCATGCCAACATGGACCAGGACATGTTCGACGTCGTCCCCGCCGACCTTCAGCTCAATGTCTCCGCTACCATCGCCTACCCCAACGCGCCCAAGGGCGAGTTCGGCCCGGACAAGATCATCGAAGAGTACACGTTCTTCGACGACCTCCAGTTCGTGCCTGTCAGCGCCGAGCCCATGGTGACGCCCGACGTCACGCACCGTCTCGACGTCTCGTTCGACACCATGTCCAACGGTGAGAACTACGCTGCGTTCAACAACATCTCGTACGTCGCGCCCCAGGTGCCTGCGCTGTTCTCTGCCGAGTCCATGGGCCCGCTCGCCTCGCTCCCTGCCATCTACGGGCCCAACTCGAACGCGTACGTTATCAAGCACAACGAGATGGTCGAGGTGCAGGTGTACAACTGGGACGCGGGCAAGCACCCGTTCCACTTGCACGGGCATCACTTGCAGGTGGTGTACAAGTCGCAGGACGTGACGTCGAGCGATCCGGCCATCAACCCGCCGTTCAACGCGTCGCAGGTCAACCCGATGCGCCGCGATACCGTCATGATCCCGCCCGGCGGCGTGGCGTATCTGCGCTTCAGAGCGGATAACCCCGGTGCGTGGTTCTTCCACTGCCACATCGACCCGCATCTCGTCTCTGGCTTGGCGAGCATTTTCGTCGAGGCGCCCGAGATCCTCAGCACCGACTACCTCGCCGTGCCCGGCTTCATCAAGGACCAGTGCCGCGCACAGGGCATCGCCACCACGGGCAACGCCGTGGGCCTGAACTCGACTACCGACTTTAGCGGCCTGCCCAAGGCGCCGACGTATCTGGAGTCTGGCTGGACGGGCCGTGCGATCGCCGCGTTTACGGGATGCACGGTGACTGCGCTGCTTGGTCTGGCAACGCTGGTGATTTACGGCTGGCACTCGGGCGAGGACGACGATGTCGAAGACGACGATGACGACGAGTAAGCGCAAAAAAAAAAAAAAAAAAAAAAAAAAAAAAGAGGCTTGACCGCTCCGAGGAAGTAGACGAATGTACGAATCAATCAAAATGTCAACTTTGACCATCAGCCTGTGAACCGTATCTACATTCGCGGCTTCGGGGCAGCGATAAAGTCGAGAGTCGTGCGTCTATGAAGGATGAGGTCCGGACCCCTTGAGAGAGATTGACAGGGGGCGTGACAGCTATCAACCTTCATCGGCGTTCAGATCGCTAACTCAATCGTGCAACCACGCGGTCCGAGGCCCAGATGAGCTCAAGCGGCCGCTCCGATCCGATCGAAGCTCAAGCTCTCGGCATCCACTTGTCCATTTGCGCGGGACGATCTGAGCGCTGAGATCACATGTGCGCATCGACATGTTGGCAACTTGCGTTGCTGCTTCCCCGCACTACGGTACGGACAAGGTGGGTAATGATATCGTTCCCTCGGATCGTCGCATGGGCGTCGGCGTTGGTCGATCAAAGCGTGCCAAGGTCATCTCATCGCCGCTCAGGTCCAGCTTTCCAGCTCTCCGGTTCGCCAGCCTCGTTGCAACGCTGAACCAGCGTCTCTTGAACGGCCGTCCGACAACCAAGCAAAGCTCGATATCTGCGCGGTCCGTGGCAGCAAACCAGGCACTTGACGACTTGCCTGTAGCCAACACCTCTGTCGACGCCCGGTGTTTAGTCGAGCCTCACCCCCTGCATAGGGGGATATAAACAGAGCCCCGCGTTGCGGAACCTTCCGCGCGCGCCCTCTGTTCTTTGCGCACACTCGAACCTCGTCCGTCCATCCAAGATGCTCGTGCTCAGCGCTGCCTCCTCGTCGTCCTTGCTGTGGTTCGTCGCGCTTCATGCGTTCTTCGCCATTGCGTCTGCTTCAGCTGACGTCTCACACCACCACCATCGCCAGCACCACAAGCATCGCCACGCTGCTCATCACCATGATCACCAACACCAGCACGCCCATCACCAACCGACCAACAACCCCCCTGCAGCGGCCAAGCGGGCGTTCGGCAAGCCGATGCGCATCTGGACACCCGCGCAAGGTCCTGCTCGGCGCTCGACCTCGGACGGGCGCGCGCTCGAGCCGTTCCTCGAAGACAGTTTCCCGGGCTGGACGTTTACGCGCATCTACGACGTTCCGTTCTGGGACGGCGGCGACCGCGCTGCCTGCCCTCGCGTCTCGTCCAATCCGACCGATTCGACTGATCAGAGCGGTGCGAGTGGAAAGCAACAGCAGAGGCGCCGCACGGGTCTCGCAGCACAACCCCGGGACAAGGTCTCGGAATTTTGTCGAAATGGCAACAAGCCCGTGGACGCACCCGATGCCAGCGGTTGCAGCAACGTCGATCTGAGGGAGAAGGAGAAGCAGGGCACGCTGCAGAAGAGGATCATCCCCACGTTCGGGCAGATCGAAGAGATCGTCAACAATGGTATTGAGGCGGGCAAGGAGGCGCACATGGCTCAGGCGCAGGCTGGTGTATCGGACGGGTCGCAGTCTCCGGCCCAGCAGCCACAACTTCCGACTGCTGAGAATGGTTTGCAGAAGAGAATCATTCCGACCTTTGGCCAGATCGAAGAGATCGTCAACAATGGTATTGAGGCGGGCAAGGAGGCGCACATGGCTCAGGCGCAGGCTGGTATATCAGACACGCCGCAGTCTCCAGCTCCGCAGGCACAACTCCCAGCTGATTCCAATGGTCTACAGAAGCGAATTATTCCGACGTTCGGCCAGATCGAAGAGATCGTCAACAACGGCATCGAAGCGGGCAAGGAGGTGAAGATGGCTAGAGCCAAAGCTGGGCTGCCCGACACACCGTCGCCGCCGGCGCGACCGCTTCCCGGGCTGCAATCACCGCTGAGCGGGGCTCAGGGTGGTGGGCTTGGCGTGGGCTCGCCAGGTCAGGGTGGTCTGGGTGCTGGACTTGGTGGTGGACTCGGTAGTGGTCTGGGTTCTGGTCTTGGCTCTGGTCTGGGTGGTGGTCTTGGTAGTGGTCTGGGTGGTGGTCTGGGTGCTGGTCCTGGAGCTGGTCTGCCTGGTTCTGGTCTGGGCTCTGGTCTCGGTGCTGGACTAGGCGCTGGTCTGCCCGGCTCCGGAGGCCTCGGCGGGCTCTCCGCCGCAGCCCATGCCGGCGCCAGCCCTGGCGCACTCCCCAACCTCGCCTCCCCACTCGCTCGTCGCGATCACCCCACAACCCCTCTCGAGCTCCACCAGCAAGTCATGAAGCTCGTCTCCGCCTCATTCAAGACCTCGGACGAGCTTCGATCCCTCACCGAGCGAGCGTCCCTCCAGCACCATCGTCTCGAGCGACGTACCCCGAACTGGCTCTTGTCCGCAACATCAAGCCAGCACCCGCTAATGCAGCGCTCGCCCCTCGGAATGTACGGAGGTGGCGGTGCAGCCGAAGTGATCCCGATCATCGAAGCGCTCATGCCTGTCATCCTCGCGGGGATCGAAGAGGCGGGTAAATTGGGTACAGCGTACTTGCAGTACAAGGAGGCGACCAACATTCAAAAGGAGAAGGACGACGCTGCTCAGGCTGCGCAGAATGCGACCTTGGCTGCTGCTGCGAGCCACGGGACGAGTGCGGGTAGTGCAGCTAGCAGTGGCACAGGCGCAGCTGACTCGACGGGGTCGGGGAGGGTGCCGGAGCTGGTCGGCGGCGACAAGCCTGCGGCTAGCGCTAGCTCTGGGTATGGCAACGATAAGTCTGCTGATGGCTCTTCGTACGGTAAGGGTTCGTATGGCAAGACGAAACGAGACGTGGATTCAAGTTCGCAGGTGTCCGACGACCAGTGCTCTGGCACGGCTGAGCTGTGTTTGGAGGTGATTACGTCGGCATTCCCGCATTGCCATCAGCCGCACCCGGATCAAGTCGCCACGTCGAAAGGATACCACAGAAGCGCAGCTGATCTAGTGCGGGCCTTATCGCTCCACTGCACGCTCAAATGCGATGGATTCACGCACCTCATCGGAACAAGAACAAACTTCGAACAACGAGCGGAGAGCTGCGCCAACGATCCGCGGCTCTTCAGCAAGATCCACTCCATCGAGTCTCTCCTGCATCGCGAGCACCCGCACGACGAGCAGCGAGGCGGCGAAAAAAGCACGCTGTCCAGACGCTCCCTCCCGAAATGCGAATCCGGCTACCAACCGCTCTTCTCCAACGCGATGCGACCCGTGGCGTCGTATTCGAACAAGCTGTTCGGCTCGGTCGTCTCCGATCCCGCCTCGTTCCTGCACTGGGGCCTCGTGCACACTGTAGCGGAATGCCTGCACGCGTGCGATCAGACCGCCGGCTGCGTGTTCGTCAACATGTACCAGCAGAGCTTCAGCCTCGACAGCCGCGTCAAGCTCGTCAACCGCGCGAGTGGCGCTGATGATGACGATGCGGATAGGAAGAAGTCGTTTGCGAACAAGCCGGAGCAGAAGAAGAACTCGTTTGTGCAGGGACACTTGACGTGTGCGCTGTACTCGAGGTGCCATTCGGAGTGCGACGCGAACCACGCGAGCGGTGGTGGAGATCCGGTGTTTTTTGAGCGCTCGGTCGGGTGGTGCAAGTCGAGGACGTGTTCAGAAGGCAAGGGTGGGGGCTTGTGATTGTTGTAGCGTTTCTTTGTAATCCAGTTGGTCTTTGATCGTGTCGAACAGTTGTTTGAGGAGCGCGTGGCGACGGCACAAAATCAAGGCAGAAGTGTGACTGTAGCTGACTGAAGAATCTGTACATGTAGTAGCTGGTGAAGGCCTCAAACATCTGCGGCCATAGAACCCTGAAAGCACCGCATCCCGTCCGATCTGCGAAGTTAAGCAAGGTATCGCCTAGTCAGTACTGCGGTGGGGGACCACGCGGGAATCCTAGGTGCTGCAGTTCTTCTCTTTTTGCTCCCACACTCTGTGCGTGCACATCGGCCAGACCTCAAGATGGAGCTTGAAAGCGGCATTGGATCCGCATCAGCTCGTCTTCTGCGTTTGGTCATGCTTATCTCTCGCGTGCAGGTTGGAGAGACTGCGCAGCTTCCAGGGATGCCAAAAGAGATTGTACTTGATTTCCAGAATGAACCTTCCTTACATCTTTTCCCGTGTCTGCACTATTGACGGTGGCACGGTGGTCTCCGTCTGCTGTTCGGCGCTCTCGAGCTGCTGCGCCTGATTCCTCTCACGAACAAAGCGCCAGCTGGTGCAGAGCATCACGCCGCTCATGACGAAGCATGCGCCGCAGAACCCGATCGAAATCAGATACGCATTGGCACCTCTCCTACCCAAATGGTTCTGGCTGTAATCAATGAGTGCCACGGCCATCGGTTGGCCGAACTGGCCCGGGATCGCCGTCACGAGCCAAAACACCGCCAGGGCCGACGGCAGATCCCGAATGCCCACCACCTCAGCCGACAACGGCGCGATGCTCGACCAGATCGTCCCACCCAGCAAGCCCTGCGTGATGGCGAAAACCACGAGCAGACCAAACGAACGCGCGGGCAGCCAGAACGCGAAGCACGTCAGCCCGGCCAGCGTCTGGATCGCGATCGTGCACGGGTGCCGCCCGACCAGGTCGAGCAGCAGACCGCACAGCGGTCGGCCGATCATCTGGCCCGCCGCGAGGATGGACTGCAGCGTCGACGCCTGCTTCTGCGTCAGCCCTAGGCCGGACGACGCGAACGCTGCGAGCGAGTAGAGCGCGACAAAGTAGCCGATCATGGCGAACACGCCGAAGAGCAGCACGAAGGCGTAGCCGGGGTGAATGAGCCATTTGAGCTCCAGTGGGTTCTTGCGGATCTTTGGCGCCGACGCTGGTGTTGACTGTCCATGCTTGTTTGTGCGGAGGCGGGAGGGGAGGAACCGGGGTGTTTGAGTTTCAGTCGACTTCATCAGCGTGATGCACGGCAGCAGCACGACGAACGACACGATGCCGTTGCAAACGAGCGCATACTCGAGCGACTTTTCCTGGATCAAATACCGCGTAGTATTGGCCAGCACCAGGCCGCCCAACCCGCTGCCTGCCGCCGAGAGCCCCTGAGCGTAGCTCAGCTTCCTCCGAAACCACTGACTCAGCAACGGCTGCGTCGGCACCATAATCAGCCCCAACCCAACGCCGAACACCAACCCCTGCGTAAACAGCAGCTGCACATACGTCCTGCACAACCCAGCCCCGACTTGACCCATAGCCACCAGCACCATGCCCAGGTACAGCGGCGTCTTGAACCACCCCGTCGAGCGCCACAGCAGGTTGCTGAAGGGCGCCGCCAGCATGCACGACGCAACGGACAGGCCGCCGACGTACGCATAGCGCATCGGTGTCGCAGAGGTGAAGTAGTCGTGTTGGAGGTAGTAGGAGAAGTAGACGCCAAAGGTGGTATTGACGCCCCAGGTGCTGGCGTTGATGAAGATGCTGCAGACGACGTTGACCCAGCCGTAGCCGCCTTCGCGGATGGTGAACTGCGAGTCAGAGAGCTGGACGTTGTCGGTGGTCGAGAGGTCGATGAGTTTTTCTTCGGTGGAGGTTGTTTTGAGGTGAGGGGGGTCGATTGGCGAGGATGACGTTCGCGGTGGAGATTGCTTCGCCTCGATTGAGTCGGGTTCGATGTGTTTTGTCATCGTTGACTTTGCGTTTGGAAACTAGTGTGATGCACGATGAGCTTTGCCGTTGCAAGTCGAAGTCGAACTCGAACTCGAAAGCTTGGTTCGAACGTCTCGACGTCGCCTCAGTCGACTCGTGTCCGAGCCCAAATCGCGCTGGCGAAAGGAAGATTGGTAGATTATTTGTAGCTCGTCTACTTCGTGCCCGCTTTCGCATCTACGTCCATGTCTTGCAGCCTCGATATCTATCCTTGTCAAAGTGATGGTGGCAGCAAGGCAGACAGCCTCTTGCAAAAGCGGGGCAAAGCTTTGCAGAGGCCCACCAACCTGCAAACCACCGCTCAAAACACCGCGTCCCTTTTTCTCCGCGCTGTCCGGCCAAAATTTGCACTTTGTTACGACGCCTCGGCTAACAAAATCCAAATTTCCCAAATTGACAGCTGTCAAGTTGACGGAAGGCCATATGGCTGCCTGAGTTTTGAATGGGAATTTCCTGGACTTTCTTTGGATTTATTTTCTGCCTGTATTTTCCTCTCCTGGTGTCACACAATCATCATCGCCGTACCCTTCAACTTGTCAGACACCTTGATCTTCATCAAACGCTATGAAAGCCACAGCCATACCAAGGTGAGAACGGAACCTCTCTTTCGGAGACGTGTCGTTTTGATGCAAGGATTGTATGATACAAATAGACAGTGACGCAGACGAACCCATGGCCAAATGATGAAAACAAGCTCTATATCAATACACGGATCCCGTCCACTTGGGGAGGAGGGAGAAAACGAAGCAAAGCGAGAACGAGAAAGCTCGCGCAGGACCCGGCACCCTACCACTTCATCCGACCGCCCCGTCGATCGTCGCAAGCTGGCGGCCTGAATCCCTTTTTCGGAATCAGTGGCTGAAGCTAGCCGGCTTCTCCAGAACCGGCACCTCCTTCTTGCTGGGCTCAAAGTCGTCCTCCGCCGTCGACTCGGCCCTCACACTCCTCTTGGACGCACCCGAGCTCCAAAGATACCAGTACGCCAGGTCGCGCAGGCTGCCGTCGCCGTTGAAGAGCGCATTCAAGCGCGATCCGTACGCGTCCGGGGGGTTGGTGATGGCAAAGCTGCCAAAGTTGGACGTGCGCTCGACGTACGACTGCGAGTTGAGCCACTGCGTCGCCTGCATGTGGAACTGCTTGACCTGCTGCTGCGAGCCGCCGGAGGAGGAGGTGACGCCGTACTCGGTGATCCAGATGGGCAGGCCGAAGCGGTTGTGCACGGAAGTGACGTACTTCTTGAGCCCGGCGAGGTCGGACCACGAGCCGTACCAGTGGATCGCGATGAAGTCTGTGAGTGCAATGGCAAGCTGTGTTAGCGTTTTTGCGATCACGAGAGTGTAGGTGGAAATAGGGTTTGCGGTGGTGCAACAGGTGCTAGAAGGTACACCTTCCAACCTTCCGTCCAAGCAAGCTTGAGCTTGAGCAGCTTCTACACTCAACCCTTCGAAACGGTACCACCCGAAGCTAGAAACTCACCAACAGTGCAACCCTTGCTCTTGCAAGCGCTCATGAACTTGGCCAGCCAGTCCTGGTTCCAGACAATCTGCGGGCTGCCCAGCCGCACACCGCGCTTCTTCCACGGCTGCATCTCCTGCATCCACAGATTCGCAGCCGTGTACGGGTCCAGATTCGACTGCCCGCTGATATCCGGCTCGTTGAAAGCAAGCAGATTCTTGGGCACGTTGGCGTTCATCTCGGCCTTGCGCGCCGCCCATTGCGAGTTGTACTTGGGACCCCAGTAGCAGGGGACGTATTCGAGCTTGCCGTTGAACTTGCTGTTGGGACCATCCTGCCAGTGCCAGTACCACGTGATGAGGCCCTTGGCGACCGAGGTGCCCCAGTTGTCGTTGGTGCCCCACGCGAGACCCCGTTGTGCTGCCTCGGTGGGGGAGGGCAGCAGCGCGAGGAACGTGACGAGCGCAGGGAGGATGAGCGCGAACGACTTCATCTTTGTTGTAGTGATGTATGCTGCGTGTATGTGCGTGTATGGTCGACGACTCTGTCCAGCAGAGTTTGGTGGCAGCGCGAGAGGAGGAAGATAGCTGATGAGGACGAGAAAGGGGTGCGGAGATCCGTGGTCTGTCCAGGACGGCGGTGTACTTATACTTTCATGCACGACCGAAACCTCGTACCTTCTCGACGCATTGTACCCCTTCATCTGCACGAGCAGGTAAGCTCAGGCACACCTGCAGCTATGCTAGACTCTGAGTTCCTGGCTCCTGCAGAGATTTGCCTTCGATGAGAAGAGGCAACGCCAAGCTGGGCACACAGTGATCCGGCGAACGGATGGTGCTTCCACGCATAGAGTGGCGCAACACACACACCACATGGCGGTCCCGCTTGTGCCCGCGGAATTCGTCTCGCTGCTGTTGGACAGGCTTTGTTAGTGTGAAGGTTATGGGTGGGACCTGAATCGTAGCATGAAAAGCTTGAGCAGTACGGACCGGGAGCAGAGTTAAGGCACATGAAAAGGCAAATCGTGTGCGATGCAGGAGCAGTCGACGGCAGTTAGAGTCTACACAGTAGCAAAGTTTAGAGTTGCTTGCAAATCGGGGGGATGCAAGGTCGGCAGCGGCGGTCAGTGACGGTCGGTATTCGGTCAGCCGCACGAGGCACGGAGGGCGTGCATCTGGAAAGCGTTGGCGTCGGATTTGATGGATGCATGAAAAGCAGGACCCTCGTTCGGACGGCCTTCGAGCTAGGACAGCGGTCTAACTTAGTTCCTGAACGAGGCGTCCAGGGACGGGATCTTGGTTCGAAGCAAGACGCCAGCGAAGAACAGCAGACGGGACAGCAGCTTCTTCTTTCGCCACGTTGGAGCCAAGAGAAATCAAGGGTTCTACGCCGAAGCACCAAGCACCAAGCCGTCGTGTGTCGTCAGGGTCTCAGCATGAGATGAAATTTTTCTTCTTCTTGCTTCCCGTGCCCTCCGACGGGCAAACAAGGATAAATGCTAGACACCATGCCAAGACCGTCCGACGTTCGATCACGCGTGGAGAGAGGCAGTTCACATGGCAGCAACCGCACGCGATAGGAAGAAAGGGGGCCGCGACAGTCGACGTGAAAAGCAGGGTGCAACCCTCATTTACGAGAACCCCTATTGAGGATACATCTCGATCAGCGACGGCTGAAAAACTTGTCGAGCGCACGCTTCTTCTTTGTGCTTGCACCGCCAGCACCCGCTGTGGGAGCAGGTCGTTGTGATGATGAGGAAGAAGGAGCGGGAGGCGCCTGCGAGAGCGACACGGCAAAATGCCAATCGAGATGCTCGTCCTTGAGCTTGTCGACCAGATACGGCTTCTCGAACCACGCCGAGCCCGATGGCGCCTGGATGAGCTGCGAGCATTCGGGGCAGCGCCATTGCGGATCGTCCTGGTCTTCCGATGGTTGGCCCGATGCTGTTCTGCCATCCTTTGCATCCACCTTTGGCTGTCTGTCTTGTTCCGCCTCGTCGAGAGCGTGTGCAGTGGGAGCGTCTTCGTGCTTTGAGTGATGCTGTAGTGGCAGCGGCGTTGGCGCTTGCTGCGACTGCTGCTGTTTGGTCTGGGACTCAAACATGACATCGAGTCGATTGCGTTTCTTCTTCTTCTTGGGCGACGGATGGTCGTCCTGCTGAGCTTCTGCTGCAGGCCTCGTCGTCGTCGTCGTCGGTGTCGCTGCTGCCGCACTTGTCACCGACGCCGAACTCGCCCCCGCCGCTCCCAGAAACCCCGCAATACCCCTTTGACCAGCCTCGCCCTCTGCCAACCCACCAAACCCAAGCGCGATCGTCAACACCTTGGCCTCCCCCAACCCCGAACCCCCTAACCCCAATCCGAGCGCATCGCCCAGACTCTCCTCCCACAGCTTCTGGCCCTTCTTCAGGATCACTCTCGCCAGCTCGTCCTGGTTGTTCGGATTGGTAAACGGAAACGCCGTCTGTCTGCTGCGCGGCACCGACCCCGCCCTTATGTACCGCAGCACGAGCGTCTTGGGCCACAAATTCAGCCGCTCCTGCCTCGCCTCCCGCAACCGGATCGCCAGCTCGGTCGACAGAATCCCCAGCCAGTGCATCGCCTCTTCCGGCCTCGTTATGGCGGGGCGCACCGACTTGCTCGCGAGCATGGTCTGGTTGTTAACGCGCTCGCGCACCTCGCTATAGTCGATGCCGCGCAGCACGTTGTACACCCAGCGCGCCTCTTGGCCGAACTTGGCCTGCATCTCGTCCAGCCCGACATCCCAGAGATCCGCCACGGTGGCTGAGTTCCACTCGGCGCCCATGGCCGTGCCGAGCTTGCCGCCGAGGAAACGGATCTTTTGGAAGGGGAGCGTGGAGAAGAAGTTGGCCACGGAACAGGGACGCATGATGGTCTGGCCGTTGGGCTTGCGCCAGGACGAGCAGAGCTTGGAGAGCGTTTTGTTGGATGCGATGCCGGCGGAAGTGGTGTAGCCGAGTTCGTCGAGGACGTTTTGGCGGACGCGGTTCATGAGTTCGGCGCCGAGGGCGAGCGCGACGTCGGTCCAGGTGGTTTCGCCGTATTCGATGCGGTCCCAGAGCGCGGCTTCCGAGTCGAGATCGTCTGGTTGAGATGAGGAAGGATCCGTGAGACGGTCTTGACTCGAGCCCCAGGGTGGCGGTGCTTGCCTGTTGTCTGTCGAATGTCCTTCTCCATCTTGGCCGTCTGCGCTGAGAGAGCTTTGTGCTGCCTGTTGGACATTGTCGCTCGGCACGTCTGGCAAAGGAGCCGACACGATCCCCGCTGCAATCGGCGCATCCACCAACAGCGCCCCCTTCGCCACCGCCTTCTCCGGCCGTCCAATCCCCGTCGCTTTACCAGCATCGCCCGTCTTGGGCACAACGTACCCGAGCTGCTTCCACTGCTTCAGCCCCAACCGCGGCGGCGGCGGCAACGGCTGGTCCATCCCCTTGACCCCCGTAACCGCATCGTCCGCCGGCGGCTGCGCCAAATGCGGGAACCGCTCGATCATAAGCTTGCGCACCTCAACCGTCAGATCAAAGTACGACTCGTCGATGCTCGCCTTCTCCACCGCACCGTGCGGGCAGGTCTTTTTGAAGATGGTCAGGATCTTGGTGCTCTCTCTGCGATACGGGTCGAGGCTGGCCTTGTGCGTTTCGGGCTTGGGATCCGGGTGGTAGTCGGCCTTGTTGCTGCCGTGCGCATAGGTGGCGACGTGCACCAGGTGCAGGTCGGGGCACTTCTTGAGCGCTTCGGGGATGCTCTCGAACCGCGAGACGCCGGCATCGCGCGCTGGATAGTTGACAGCGATCAAGCCTTGCCACTGCTGCACGGCGATGGGGACTACCGTGGCATCGAGTCCCAGCCGTGACGCCTCGAATTGCGCGTAGGCCGCGTCGACATCGCAGTGCGCTACGACGCGGAGTGGGTTGGTCGGGTTGAGCGTACCGGCGGAGAGAAGGTGCTTGTACGTGATGGTCGGCCATGGCGGTGGGCCGGAGCTGTGCACAGCGGTTTCCAAGTTGGTGTGCGAAGGTACGGGTTGGTGTGTGGGTTCGGGAGGTTTTAGAGAGGGTGCTCTGTCTATCAAGCTGCTGCGGTGATCGTCGGTGGGTAGATCGGGTAGAAGGTGCTCGTTTGGAGCGATGGAGTCAGAAGAAGGAGCAGAGGAAGAGCTCGAGGTAGATGTCGAAGCGAACACGCCAGATGCATTCGACGCAAGCGCATCGTATCTACGGGCGGCCTTCTTGGGAGATGCCATCTTGTGCCAGAGAAATGGAGCAGGGGCGGGTCCTGGTCGGATGACGGAATGCTACAAAGTCATGACGGGCCGGAATCTATGAATCTAGCGAGCTCGAGCTTCAGCTTCGATGGTCCGCAGTGGTGATGTCTATGATGGTTTTGCTCGGTGGTCAGGGTCTTGATGATCGTGTGGAGGCTCAGTTGATCAACACCACAAAAATTTACACGTTGCACAGCGCGTCTCGGCGTTCAAGGGCGGTTTGCTGCGGTTTGCTTCGTTTGACTCGATAGACAGCTCAGCATGCTCGTCAGTGGAGAGCTACTCCGTACTAGCTCAACCCTCCTACAGGACGTAGCTACGACGGCATTGCTTTCAATGATCTCAAGTGATGGAGCCAATCGCACCAGACAATGAAACAGGTATCGCAAGGACGTATCGTATTGCATGCCGAGGCGATATCCTTCTCAAAAGAGCATCGCATCCCCACGCCTGATCAACGGTCGCGATGAGATCGATAGCGCGAGCTGCGGTCATCATCGCTACGACTACGACGCTGCGGAGATGCATCGAGCCTCCGCGACTCGTGCCCGTGCTCTCTTCGTGAAGGCGAACCTTTTGACCTATGACGGTCTTCGTCACGATGTCGACGACGATGCCGACTCGACGAGTCTGGGGACCTGCTTCTGCTTCGGCTATCTCTTCTGTCCCTATGGTGGCGGTGCCTCCTGGACTCTTTGTCGTCGTGCTGATCGTCGTCTTTGTGTCGACTCGAGCCGTGCCGGTGGTGGTGGCGATGACGGCGCTTATGGTCCTCGTCCGCATCATCGTGACGCCTGCTCGAATGCCTTCTCCGATCTCCGTCCTTACCTGCATCTCTCGTTTCGTTTCGGCCGTCGTCCTCACCAGCAGCCGCACGCCGCCGCCGCCTCACCTCCTCCCGTGCAAACTTCCGAGCCAGCTTCTTATCCGCCTCCGACACCTCCTCCTCCTCCCTCGATCCCCACCTCGACCTTCCCGCATCAAGCGGCGCACTGTTCGCCCCCGTCGCCTCTCTCCTCCCAATCCCACTCGAACCGCTCGCAAGCCTGTCTCCAACCACAACCGCCTCTGCACCCGCTGCCGCCGGCGGCGCGCGCCCCAACTTGGCATACAGCGCGGCCGTCTCGGCCTCCTTGATCCTGCGCAGCTCCTCGCGCCTCTCATCCGCTGCTGCTGTAGACGAAGCGTTCTTGTCCTTGTTGTACCAGTTGATGTCGCGGCCGTCCTGCCAGCGTCCCGTCGGGGCAGCGACCGAGTTGCCCAGGTAGAACTCGCGGTCTTTGGAGTCTTTGACTTTGTCCCAGCTGAACTCGGCGGCTCCGCCTCGTGCGCCGCCGCGCGTCGGGTGGTACATTGTGAGGTCGAGAGAGAGAGACGGTGGACCGATGAGAGCGGTTGCGTGGGAATGGATCATGGTAGTGGGAGAACAAGGCGGTGACGCAACATCTTGGTGTTTCTGCCTCCACTCTTTGCTTGGCGCCAACTTTTTTTTTTTTTTTTTTTTTTTTTTTTTTTTTTTTTTGGCTTTTTCTAACGTGGTATTTGGGCACGACCCCTTTGGGTTTACTTGCCACCATCACCCACCCAGCTGAAATCCATTAAACAAGACAAATG